>SKCR01036115.1:0-122574 GCA_019454045.1 Zanthoxylum bungeanum
GAAGTATAAACACAACATGCTTGTAATTAGGTCAAATATGTTCATGTTGGACATGAAATAATTAATTAGAGTTTGAAACTCTATATTAAAGCTTAGAGCTATGGCTACCATTCTAAAATCACTTGACCACATTTGGGTGACCTATAATTGTTCACGAGACATTTCTTATTGGGATTCTAATTTGGTTTGTGTATTGGATTCAAAATTTACGCAAGTATGTATTTAGAATAAATTTATGTTTTTGTAAAAATATTTGATATTTTAAAAAACTTGATTTTTATTCTATAACATGTGTTAATGTTGGTTTTAAAATTAAAAATTAATTTTGATTATTTTTGAAGTGTTTAGGGAAGACCGGAAAGAATTAGGGTCAACGACCCTAATTCATTCAGCTCACTGGAATGTGAGCTGAAGGAAATGTAAGCAAAAAAAAAAAAAGTGTTGTGCACTACAGTGACACGCGCACTGTAGCGCGTACAGTGCGCACGTCACTGTAGCATGCGTGGGTACGCACTACGCGTGATGATTTTATTTTCTCTCGTTCTAGAGCTTCCAGACTCCGATTCAGTCCCGATTTTTTTCTATACACTCGTAATGGAATATAGTATTTCATTAAATAATTTAAAATTACACCCATACTTGATATCCATGGGTTATAACCATTTCTACTGCCCGGGGAATTGATCCGACCCTAGGGGTTCCACAACTGCCCTATCAAAAGGGTCAGTCTCTTCAACTAAGAGAACATCAAGACTCTTTTCTTGTATCAAATACAAGCGTTCGGGAGGTCTAGATACCCTTTGTGACCTACGGAGTGTGTGTGTTGAAGGTTCTTCATCTAATTGAACTTCAGGTTCTTCCGTTGGTTCGTTGTTTTCAGGTTGGACTTCATCTTGTCTATGATTACCACATTCTGACAAAAATTCTACCTCTAGAAGTTTTATGAAGCGAGCTACGAACACATTTCGATGCTCAGTATCATAGAACAGATATCCCTTCGTATTCGAAGGATATCCAACAAACCTAAACTTTTGCCCTCGTGGTGAAAGCTTATCTTGCTGAGCCATCATGACATAGGCAGGACAACCCCAAGCCTTAACATAATTAAGATTTGGTTTCCTACCGATCCATATCTCATATGGAGTCGTAGGAACAACTTTTAAAGGAATCTTATTCAAAAGATGTGCAGTAGTTAAAAAAGAGTAGCCCCATAAAAATAGGATAAATCTGTAAAACTTAACATAGATCGGACCTTATCCAATAAAGTCTGATTTCTCCTCTCAGATACTCCATTGTGATGTGGAGTACCTGGAGGAGTATATTGAGCGAGAATCTCATTCTCTTTCATATAATCTATGAACTCACAACTCATATATTCTCTCCCTCGATCAGATCGAAGGCATTTAATATATTGACCAGTTTGTTTTTCTACTTCATTAGGAACTCTTTGAACTTTTCAAAGGTTTCCGATTTATGTCTCATCAGATAGACATAACTGTACCATGACAGATCATCGGTAAAGGTAACGAAGTACGAATAACCACTATGAGCAGTATGACTTAGTGGATCACACACATCTGAATGTACGAGTTCCAGTAAGTTAATGGCGCAGTGTCTAACACCAGAAAATAGAGCTTTGGTCATCTTACCCTGAATACATGATTCAGAAGTTGGATAGGGTTCAATGGTGAGATTTGGTATCAAACCTTTCCTAATCAATTGGGTAAGATGTTTCACGCCTATATGACCTAGCCTCATATGCCATAGTTCAATATTATTAACTACAGGCAAACTACGTTTATTAATCATAGTATTCAAATTATCTATAGAAGTATGCAATATGTAATGACCGTTCTCATTTGGACAACAAATGATCTGAATATTACGTCTATCATATAAATATAAAGAACAGTTCTTAATATTAACATGATAACCTTATGTATCTAATACAAAAAGAGATATAATATTTGCTACACATCCTGATATAATGTAGCAATCATTTAAAAAAAGGCTCCCACTCGGCAAGAGGATCTCGCATACTCCAACTGCAACTGCATCCAGAGAGTCTCCACTCCCAAAACGCAACTGCATCTCTCCAGGCTCTAGCTTCTTACTTTCCTTCAGCACATGCAACGAATTGCAAATGTGAACAGGACAAGCAGAATCCAAAATCCAACTGGATGTAACAGCTTCACAAGCTAGTGAGATATCAATAACTGGAAAAATAAATGTATGTGATGTAGATGCTCTCTCTCTCCTTATCTAGGCAATGTAGTCAGGACAGTTTCTTTTCCAGTGTCTGAATTTGCTGCAATGATGGCATTTGTCTTCAGACTCCCTACTGGGCTTAGCTATCTTTCCTTACGGTGGAGGACCAAAACCCTTCTTCTTCTTCACTTTCTTCTTCTTTCCCTTTGGCCTAGCCTGAGAAGAAGTAGAAAGTGAAGTAGGTTTCGGTGGGTGAGTCAATACTCCCTTCCTTAGGTCCTCTTCCTCTGTGATCAACATCCTATGTAGTTCATGGTAGGAACAGATAATCCCATTCATGTTGAAATACATTACGAATTGACGATAAGATGCTGGGAGTGAACCAAGAATGAAACTTCTACCGAGAATTTCATTTAAATGGAGATTATGTTGCCTCATTTTTTCAATCAAATTGATCAAGTGAAGAACATGTGAGCTAACAGCTTGCCCCTCGTACAGTCGCGCATGGAACAGTTCCATCGCCACTTTATGAACAACAACTTGTTCTTGGTTCATATACGATTCTCTTAATCGCATCATCATACCATATGAATCTACCATGCCATAGTACTGCCTCTTGAGTTCCGATGCCAGTGAACTTAGAATGTATGATTTAACTATTAAATCATCATCTTTCCAAGACTGGAAAGTTTCTAGTTCATCCAGTGTTGCATCCTCAGACACAGGAAGGGGCAGCGCTCAAGTACATATCTCAACTTTTCGGATTCAAGGACAATCCTTAAATCTATATCCCAATCGACAAAGTTTTCAGCACCTTTTAGTTTCTTCGTATCTAATATACGCTCAAAAGGATTAGTCAATTGTGCCGCCATCGCAAATCTATCATATAGATTACAAAAAATAGTTACCAGAATTAAACAGTTTCATATAATATCAAAATCATTAACTAGATCATGGATTTTTAATCTAAAAATGCCCCTCCCACTAAATCATGCAATACTGTAATCCCCAAATAGAATACAAATATTTAATAATTAAATTAAATATAAATAGTGAAAGGTGGATCCCATGAATATATTTCAGCTCACAACTTTGACACGTTCTCACCTACATATATTCATTAGGTAGACAACTTATTGTCAATCACTCAATAGTGACTCATGGGTTTCCGGTCCTGGTCGTTTCTCGTTGTGTCAGCTTTGGCACATTCACAAGGAGGCGTACCGAGGTTAAACTCGTCAATGATAAACTCAAGCTACTTGCATAATCCTGACAGCTTTGGCATGTTCAGGATTCCACTTTTGCTTGAACTTATCTAATATCATATACATCCAACATAAATAAATTTCTATCGGCTACACCCTCTCAGCATAGGCACGTTCTCGGAAGTTGTCATAGAAAAGATATCCATAAATCGTATTGACAAGACGGACCAATTAATATGCATCAAATACATATTAAATATAAAACTTATTTTCAAATAGGGATTTTCCGTAAAAAGATGCTTTTACTTTATTTAACCAAATTAAATAAACATATGCATGCATAAGTAAAGATTAAATTAAAAATTGAATTTAAAGACATAATCATATCGAGTGTTTAGAACTAGACTCGCTTCGATACCATTTTGTTAGGGTTTTATAGGGGTATTACCAGGTAATGCAGCGGAACGCTGAAAATCAAAATTTTTCGATTTCAAAAGTTTTTCTCGGGCAATTAAAATAAACTTATTTATTTTAATCACACAATACTTGAGATCTGAAATTTTTACCTAAGAAATCAAATTTCTTCTTAATTGCCGCAATACTTTGTATTTTGTTCATTTTGGTCATGAAATTATCAAATATAATTTTAAGTGATTCCAAATCAATCCCAAAATGATTTATACATGTCTAATACATCAAAATACAAATTGCAACACAAAACCCACTTTTTTTGATATTGTCGAAACAACCCAGTATTTTCCAGGATTTTCAATTTGGTCCAATCTTGTTCAAAATAAGTCAAGATCAAATCCAATCAATCCCAAATTTAATATACATTATATATACATCACATATATAAAAATCCCTAAAACTGGAATGGGTTATGAACTCTAATTTCACAAATTACTCCAATAGGTCAATTTATACTAAATTGAATAAATTCAATACTTCAATCAATGCTCTACCAAACCAAAAAAGTCTCACCACTTGAAATTACACAAGAATAATTCTAGGTCATAAATAAGTGGCCTTAAAACTCTAGAATGGCTACTTGATTACTAAATAATCAAAAGAAAGCTTAATAACTTATTATAAGCTCACTTTGTTTAATCACACATGCAACATCTTTCAAACAAGTTTCAAATCAATTTAATTACATACTTAAAGAGTAGAGAAAATTCTAAGCAACACATGTTGAAGCAACACTAATTTTTCTTAAGCTTTTTCCTTTGTTCTTCAAGTTTCTCTCAAACTTTTCTTTGTAATATATTTGGTGGTTTGAACTTATGAAACAAAAAAAAAAAAATATTAACCCTACTTGGCCGAGCAAGAGAGAGAATAATATAACAAGATATTTTCAATTTTTTGTTTCAATAAATTAAATGGAAAATGAAATACAAAATTTTAGTATTTGATCATTAAACCATTTAATGAAATCCACCAAGTGTTTCCAATCATATTAGGCCATTTAAAAGGTAAATGATGACTAAAGATATTTATTACTTAATTAATTTAATCATATAACATTTATATAATTTACTAATTAAATACAAATATCTTAAATATATGTATTATATTTACATTAAATAATAAAAAATACATATATCAATCATATATGTCAAAAATCACAATTTGACATTTTATTAATGTGTATTTAATAAAATCAAATATTAAATACAAATACACATTAATTAAGGAAATGACCATTAGGTCCATTTATATGTATTTTTCATTTAACTGTTAAATGACTTATAAATAATCAATATTATCAATAATATTGATAATATTTATTTTTTATTTAAAATAAAAAAACGAAGGCAACAATCCGATTGCACAATGCCCATTTTGATGAGAACGTGCCTGTAACAGCCAAACAAACCCACACAAGACAGAGATCGATCCCAAGAAAGCCAAGACAGTTCGGTTGAAACTCTAAACCTCTGAAAAACGAGCAACAGAAACCTAGAGTGCTAGGTGCCACAAAGGATTAGCATACCTTTGATGAGCCAAAACCAGTGAGAGCAAATTGAAGGTTTCTCAATACTCAGGAAATTGATGTATTTTTATTTTACGAAGTGATGATCTAAAATATAGAGAGAACAAGCCTTTTATAGAAGGCTACAACCCTAACTCTCAACCAAAATGATAAATGTTAATTAATACAAAATTTAACCCTCAACTAAACACAACCAAACTAATTAATACAACACTCAACCCTTAACCAAACACAACCAAAATAATAAATCCTAATTAATACACCAACATAAAAGTCAAGCCTTAATAAATAACAACAATAACTAACAAACAACTATACTAAAATAGACCTAAGTGTCATAATGTTCCACAGCTTGAATAAGGTTCACCATCACAATTTTGTCCAACGTCAATCCCATAGTCAATGTAGTAGAGGCTCGTGAATAGTCAGATATGGTCTTTTGTATGAATCCATGCATTGCTTCCTGAATCTTCTTAGCTCGAGACCTCATGATTGGATTTTTTAGAATATGCACAATATTGGACTGTCTTTAGGCTTCATGGGTTTCATCTTGGGCCTCATCATTCCCTTGCTCCTCAAAAGGATTCGACCTCGAATCTGCATCAAAAAAGATAAATCAGAAACATTAAATGTAGCAGAAACATTATACTCACCTGGAAAATCCACTTTGTAGGCATTGTCATTGATTTTCTCAAGAATCTGAAATGGGCCATCGCCCCAAGGTTGGTGTTTGGACTGTCTTTGCTTTGGGAATTGCTCCTTGTGCATGTGAACCCAAACCCAATTGCGTGGTTCGAATGATACACGGCGTCTATCCTTGTTGGCTTGTGAGGCATATTATTCATTCTTTTTCTCAATGTGCTTTCGTGCTTTCTCATGAATGGACTTGACCAAATCGGCCTTGCGCTTACCATCTAGACTAACCCTCTCATCAATGGGCAAAGACAATAAATCCAGAGGTGTTAGTGGGTTAAAACCATATACAATTTCAAAAGGAGAATAAGAAGTAGTGGAATGAATACTACAATTAAATGCAAACTCAATGAAAGGAATATATTTTTCCTATGACTTCAAATTCTTAGAAATAATAGTACGCAATAGCTGGGACATGGTCCTGTTAACGACTTCGGCCAGACTATCAGTCTGTGGGTGATAAGTGGTGGAAAACAACAGCTTAGTTCCCAGTCTACCCCATAAAATTTTCCAAAAACATCTTAAAAACTTAGCATCTTTGTATAATACTATATATTAAGGTTGGTGCTCGGAGCGCCAATTCAGATCGTATTTATTTTCGATTTATGAATACGAGCAATACCTTTTTCCATAATATTACTTATTTATGGTGGCACCTCTTGTCTTTTATTATATATATTCGATCTAATTCATTAGATTGAAACTAAATCATGTTTAGTGCTATATATATATATATATATATATATATATATATTAGACAAAGACCCGATAAAATATAATGTAGTGCATAATTATAACGTAGCTTGTAATTGACATTGAGAAGTGTCATTACTAGAAATATATTATCAAATTAAGTTTCTGGTCAAGATTTACTGACACGGGTCGGTTAGTAAAAATCTGCTGAGACCAGTACATGTCGTATATCATGACTTGATCCGATGGTTTATCCCAATGAACCACGAGTCTCAGGAGACTCGTATAGGTGTGTAGGTGTTTATTTGATAAACACCGAATGACTCACCGAATATTACCTAATAGATGATACACCAATGTCAATAGGAATCTTCTCGGGTTAAGTAGCATATTGATTCTTTGATTTAAGATACCATTGTGGATATATGAGTTATCATCCACACTTAGATGGCAATCACATCACCGATCTATTAAGATCAGACCTCCTTCTATTCGTTGGGTGTGGACTCATGCTTATGATATCATGTGTGTATCAAGATAAGATCTATCAGTTCTGTGTACAGAGCATAGGTATTCATTACGGGATTAGCAATCCGTTAAATCATGGACTTGTGGTACACTGTAGAAGTGAGTTCTAAGTGTTATTATAAGATTGCTAATAGAATCGTCGACGAGATTATATCTATAGAGATTTGACGTTTATATCTATATCTCTGGAATAATCCGAATACTTGTGACAGAGGGATTATATGTATGCGATGACCTCGACCTGTATAGTTCAGCAAGTTTATCTGTGGTCGTCATAATTTACGGGTGGGTAAATTATGGACACGAAATTGGATTTTGTGACGGATATGCCTTAACTTAGCTAATGAAATAAACTCGTAGAGCACTAGGGCAACTTTTATGAATAATACTGATTATTTATAAATCCTTTAACGGTTAAACGAAAGATACATGCAAATGGACATTTTTGGTCATTTCCTAATTAATGTGTATTTGTATTTAATATATGATTTTATTAAATACACATGAATTAATTGTAAAATTGTGATATTTGACATATATCATTAATATATGTATTTTGATTATTTAATGTAAATATAATACATATATTTAAGATATTTGTATTTAATTATTTAATTATTTAAATGTTAAATGATTAAAGTAATTAAATTATAAATATCTTTAGTAATGATTTAAGTTAGGAAATAACATCTTATCATTGGTTACACTTGTCAAGTTCATTAAAGGTTGTAGTGAACAAATGAAAGATGTAATCTAAAGCCATTTTATTATTACAATATTTGAAGCGAAAATGACAATTTTACCCTCTAGGGTTTCGGCCATATGAAGGAAAGTATAAATTATTTTTGTTTCATTTTTTTTAAGCAAGGTTAAGCTTCCAAAATAAAAACAAAACAAAGTTGAGAAAAAAAAAAGAAGAATCAAGAAGAAAAAGTGAAGAAAACTTCATGATTTGTAAGTTTTTTCAACTTTTTATTAGAAAGAAAAATGTTTCTTTTATTCTTGGCTACAACTTATGTAGTTCTTAAGTTTTTCTACTCTCTTGTGTTTTTTTTTTGATGGTTGGAAGTTTAATGAAAGATGTATGCATGTATGATTAATAAAGTAAGCTTATTAAAGGTGTATAAGCTTTCTTTTGGTCATTTGATGATCTTGTTGCCATTCTAGAGTTGTTAGGCCACTCATTGACGACCTAGAATTGTTATTGAGTTGTTTCAAAGTGGTGAGACTTATTTGGTGTTGTAGAGATTAGATTAGGGTGTTGGATTTGGTTAATTTGGTTAATTGGACTAATTTGAGAAATTAGGGTTCTTAACCTAAACCAAAATTGGGGTATTTCATATATGTATTGTCTAATGATGTATATATGATGTATATTTAATTTGGTGTTGATTGGATATTATTTAATATTGTTTTGAACAAATTTGGACCAAAATACAAAATCTGGAAAATGTAGGGTGCTCTCGGCAATTTTGGGAAATTGTGGAATTTTTATTCTGAGTTATATTTTGATGAACATGATATGTATAAATCATTTTGGTAGTGATTTGAAATCACTTAAATTTGTATTTGACAAATTAGGACTAAAATGATCAAAATGAAAAGTATTGGGGTCTCCTAGCAATTAGTGAGAAATATGATTTTTGGATTAACAATTCAATTTTTTATTTATTGAGTAATTATAATAAATTGGTTTATTTTAATTGCCTAATAAAATAATTACCGAAAATTATTTCAGAGTGAAAATACGCAAAAACGGCGAAAAACGACATTACCGGGTAACGGCTATCCAAACAGTGAGTTGGTCACTATTCAGGCATCCCACAAACTGTCCAAATATTTTTGGGGCTGACCTGGGCAGCCCCCATGTGCATCGGTTGGTCTGTTCGGTCGGAAACACGTTTTATATTATTTTGAGGAAAAATATTTTTGTAAAACTTTCGCGGTATTTCTATATTATTTATGTCATTATTTAATATCGAATGAATAATTTATTCATAAGTTTAAAAAATTTAAACTACGATTTCACCCGAACCGTGCTTCTCCGCTGCACCGCCCCGATAAAACCGCAACAAAATGATATCAGAGCGAGTCTGATTCTGAACCCATGATATGATTAGCCCTTTAAATTTGATATTTAATATAATCTTTACTTTTTACATGCGTGTATTTATTTAATTTGATTAAATAAAGTGAATTACATCTTTTAGGAAAATCCCCGTTAAATAAGGTTTTATATAGTGACTAGTATTAGGAATACTTATTTCTTCGTCCACCTTGTCAATACAGATGTGAATGTTTTCATGATGACATAGTTGTATCGTGCCAAAGCTGTGTAGTTATGGTTGAAGATAGTTCATTTGCGCTAGTACAACTTATATGATAAAAGACAAATTCAAGTGAAAGTGGAAATTCTGAACGTACCAAAACTGACAGAACTACATCGGTAGCTGACCGGTGCGAAATCACACGCGTATAACGCAAGCGCACATATCGTTCAAGTAGTATAAAAAGTATCGATCCCACGAGGACATAATACCTAAACTATTAATTTATATGAGGCCAAATGATTACTAGTATCTAATGGATTGATTATTTTGATTGGGATGGTGAATTACATATTAAAAACTAAAATAAGTAAATAAAATGGCGTGAAAGTAGATTAAAGAAAATTCAAATTTATAAAACTATCCAGGGTTGTGAATCTTTCCAATATCTTTTAAAAGATGAAGTGGTTATTACATGTTTGTGTAATATATCGTTTTACTAACCTGGAAAACGAAATTATGCAAAAGCCTTTGTCGATGGTCAGATGCAAATACCCAGTATAACCCAATTGAATCATATGTCTATGTCAACCAAATTACCTGGATTCATTAAGATTAAGTTCAAATTATGGTTACCCCCGCCCGATAGGTATATGTCTAACCTGTAAGGAAATCTATTAAAGGGTTATCTATCCTTAAGGAAGATTGGGCTATTAAGTCTAAGGCTAAAACCTAAAATTCATTTGTCAAGTTTATTTTAGATTTACCAATTCAATCTTATTAATGGCAAGTTAACAAGAAGCATTAAGCTTAAGAATTAATAAGTAAACCTTTAAATTACCCAAACTATTTAATAACCCATTGTAAACCGGTGATATTGGAATTCATCACAACCCTAGATAACTAACTTAGTTATGACACATAACTAGGGCGAGTAAAAAATTAAAAATAAAAGACATAAAGTAAAATGCTGAAAAGTAAATAAAAAAAATTACAATAAAAGAAAGTGCTAGGGCTAGAGGATCTACTTTTATCACTACTATTTTAGATATCTCCCTTTAATATATTAACTTGTGTGATATTACCAACCAGCCATATAGACGGTAACCTGATTAAGTCAAATTAAGTCCATAAACCAGCCATATATGCGGAAATTACCAACCGACCAACCAGGCGGTATCCATGTTTAGTCAGATTAAAACTAGTTTATAAATGATTACCAACCGACCAATATAGCAGTATCCTTGTTAAGTCAAATTTTAAATAGTGAATTTATTATAATTAAGGGATATTAATCTAAATAGTAGTAATAAAAGTTTTACCTTTCACCATAGCAAAGGAAAGTTACATCCTCATAGCTGAATAGTAAAAACTGAAAAAGTAAAGAAAGTAAATTACTATTACAGAAAGTAAATAAAAATTAATTACGAAACTGAAATTAAAAGAAAACTAGATACAAACTCCTTATTTACTAAGAGAAGTACAGAGAGGAAGGTACATCTGAAACTGAAATTTCGAGCTGAATTTATAGGCGTCGATAGGGTCTCCGCGTCACGACGCGAACTGTGTCACGTGCTGATTCTTCCGCACAGATTCTTATCCGATGATGTGGCGATGTGGATGATTAATTCAATAATTGAGCTGACGTGGCAGTGACATGGCGACACGTGGCGAAAGTGATTGTCGGCACCGTAGGATTGCGACATGTGGCATGCTGTGATTGGCTGATGATGACGTGGCAAAGTTGACTCGGTCTTCTACTGATGTGGATGATGACGTGTCAGACACGCAGGATGACACGTGTCAACATGTGGTGATGGCGATTGTCAGCACCATAAGATGATGACACGTGGCATGGCGCATGTTAGCAGATGGGTGTGATATTGACACGTGGCACGATGCATGTTAGCAAGTCAAATTTTTCAGATTCTGACATGTGTCCCTCGGCGCACGTTAGCAGCTCATGGCGCATGTTAGGCGATGCGACGCGCAAAATTACCAAATTGCCCTTTTTATCCTTTTTCACTATTTTAGCCCCAAATCATCTCCAGAATGTCCTTAAACTTTATTTATCTACAAAATAACACAAAACACATCAAAATATTCACAAAACTCAAGAAAATATACAAAATATTAGGTCAAATGAGTGGGAAAAAGTGATACATTTACCACTCATCACACCCCCAAACCTGAATTTTGCTAGTCCTCGAGCAAAACACAGAATAAAATAACATAAATATCTTTAAAATAAAATTTAACTAAGCCACTTTCGTATGGATCACGGTTGCATTTAACGTATGCAACAAGTCTTTAAACCCCTGGGTGTCCCTAATGGACGAGTTGTAGTCTCGTGAGGGTTTACAGCAATGATACCCACAAACATTTTACAAAAGTAAAAAGGTAGTGAAACTAATGCACACAAAAGTAAAAAGACAAGAGAAAAGAGAATAAAGAAGTTAGTGACTAATCAGGTGAAACTTATACTCCAAGTTACTAGTTGTTTTGTTTCTTTCTAAATTACCGAATAAGTAAATTCTCCGATTATATTTGCCATTTTCCGTATACACACCAACAAAATATTAATTAACTCATTTTGCCCACAACATTCACAAGTGCAGTTGATAAGAGAGTAATATTTTTGTCCTAAAGTTTTATCAGAACACCTTTTAGCAGCAATGAAATAGTTTTCTTATTTTTCTGATTTTTTCTTTCTTTTTGATTTTTTTTATTTTTATACAATATCTTCCATCTATGTAGCGAGTGTTGGGTCGGTGGCTCCCAAACCAGTTGGCTTTAGGGCACCAAATGTTAAGACACCCCTACAGACTTAATTACTCAGACTTCAGATATATATATTTTTGCAACATCTTTGGTCCATGTAGCGAGCTTTGGGCCAGTGGCTCCCAAACCAGTTGGTTTTAGGGCACTAGGTGTTAAAACACCCATACAGACTTAATAACTCTGATCTCATACTTTTTTTTTTACTCCATTGCTTTTTGAGATGCTTCCTCCAATTAAACTAGAGCACTGAATATTACAAACTTTTCAATTACAGCTTATGTCCGTATGTTACCATGCATGTTGATAATACCTGCCAACTGAGCATATGAAGATCCATTTTAGTCAGTATTATGGAGAATTCACAAATTAAATAATTCAAAAGGAAATAAACAAAAATTAACTTGTTCCGAAATAGGTTTGAGATACGTCTCAGGAGTGGAAACTCCTTACACAATTGTCTCTTACCAATTTCACCCGATTAATCAAATTAAAAACACAAAATATATTTTTTTTGATTTTTTTGTAAAATTTTTCAATTTTTTTGTATTTTTTTTGAACAATTTTGGAATAAAAACAAAATACAAACAAGATACTAATCAACTATTCCCCACCCCCAAACCTAAATGTGTCATTGTCCCCAATGTCTTAAACAGTAGAAGAAGAGTATAAAAGATGTACCTGGTTAGCTGAAATTCTACATCTAAATAGGAAATTTAAAGGTTAAGATCCAGATTTATCCGACGCTTCTTACCACGATCATCATCAGACCATTTTATCTTGGAAATGATATGGTCAATTTGTGGTTTATAGGCTAAGATTTGGTCAATTAATCCTAGGCACTTCTGGCAGTGAAGAGGATTTCTTTTAAAGGTTTTGACACGAACCCATTTCTCCGGGCATCATCAAGAAATACACAAAGAAAATCATAAAATCCATCTACGTTGAACAATCCAATTGGTTTCTAGTGTATGTTCAAGTTCGCCCAAGATAGCACTGTAAAAATCTCCTCCAACGTGCCCAAACCACCTGGCAAAGCAATAAAAGCATCATCACAATTAATCATTTCCACCAGTCGTTCAGACATACCTAGCACGATCAGTTATTCTCTGTTTGATGATCCTATAAGATTCGCCTCTGCCAAGGGTTTTGGGATGATTCCAAAACTTGACTGCATCCATCCTGTACAGCCTTTGAAACGATCCCCATTAGTCCAAGATTACCTCCGCCATATACTAGATGCATATTCTTCTCAACTATGACTCGTCCCAATTCATGTGCTGCTGCTACGTATTGTGGTTTAACACCAACACTAGTACCGCAAAACACACAGATGTTTTCAACTCGTCTTCTTGAAGTGGCTTCAATTTTTATCTGGATGCCTTCAAAAGTGCAATGATGAATTGAATTTATAACACCTGAAAAGGGTGAGTAAAAATAATAGCACTAGTACCTGCCAAATGACAATTATTAGTTAAACAGTAAAATAAATCGTGATAGTCAAAAAGGTCTGGATTCCGTCGAAGAAAATAAAAGAAAATAACAAAACAAATCACAATTATTAGGAAAAGACAAAGAGATATAATATGTACAAGAAACGTAGCGGCTTGATTGAAGTCTATGCGTCAGGGACAAGCTTCCCATCCAATTTTCTTATAAATTGGCAAAAAATGTCTTTTTGAGTCAGATTCCCGAGACTTAACAGTTGTCTTTCTTTTTGGAATTGTGCATATAACACACGAATTTCGTGATACACATATCCACTGGAATACGTCTCAAGAGTTTTAGCTATGTCATCATAATACTCCTTACTCAAGCCATCCCTAATGAAATTAATCTTATCTTCGCGGTTATTAGACACCATTCCTAAAGAACGACAATGAGTATCACAAAACATTCGAGCACATTTATAACAAACACCTATTATTTTGGCAATTCTCTTTTTAGCATAGGTGCTTCTTCCTAAATCAGGCAGATGTGAAATAAAAGGTTCAGAGGACTCACCTGCCAATTGGACCCGTGCTTCAATAATCCAACGAATATCAGTAGGAATACCTTTGATCATCAATAGTCTCATCCGTTCCAAGCGAGCTTTGTAAACTTTCATCAGAGACTTTTGAGGGAGAGAAGGAAATTGCTTGTGAAGATTTGCGAGGACTTCTTCAATCCTGAAATGACTTAACCTGCAAAAACTAAACACACAAAATGAAATCACACCAAATCAAAATATATACAAAAATTGCATGGGTTGCCTCCCAGCTAGCGCTAAGTTTAAAGTCATCTGCTAGACATGACTGCCTGAACGTTATGCTGGATCTGAAAGTGTGACACTTTCTTTTTTCGCTCAAATGATTCTCCCCAATAGTGCTTGGCACACTTGATTTTAACCTTGAATGTTTTTTTGGAGTCAGGATCATGTATCTCAACGGCTCTATATGATAAAACCTTGGTGATTAGGAATGGACCTGACCACCGTGATTTTGGCTTCCATGGGAAGAATTTCACCATTGATTTGTTTAACAGTACCTTCTGCCCTGGTTCCAGTTGTATGCGCACTAACTTCTCATCATGTCTCTTCTTGGCTTTTTCTTTGTACAATTTGGCATTCTCAAAAGGTTGTATGTGAAATTCTTCCAATTATTTTGAGATGGTGGAACTGTTTCTCTTCTGTTTCTTGTAGTGTAAGAATTTCCGTCTTTAATGCACAAGATGCTTTATCTTCAGGCTCCACAGACAGTTGACATGCTTTAAGTTTGTCAGTAGAAATTTTCCTTTCATCAGAATTCTGGATGGTACTATGTATTACATCAAGTCTGAAACATTCCTCTTTCTTTTCATCATTTGGGAAATTCATGGTCTTTAAAACATTGAATGTTACTTCTTGGTCTTATACCCTCATGGTTAATTCTCTTTTTTGTACATCAATAATGGTTCGACCTGTAGCCAAGAACGGTCTCCCGAGGATGATTGGCACGTCTACATCTTCCTCCATATCAAGGACAATAAAATCTGCTGGGAAAATGAATTTGTCAACCTTGACCAGCACATCCTCAACTATGCCTCTTAGAAATACGAGCGTTCTATCAGCAAGTTGTAGAGAGACTGAAGTGGGCATTGTTTCTCCAATCTGTAATTTCCTGAAAATAGAAAAATGCATCAAGTTAATACTTGCACCTAGATCACACAAAGCCCTACCGAAGTTATGCTCTCCTATGATGCAAGGAATGGTGAAACTGCCAGGATATTTCAACTTTGGGGGAAGCTTCATTTGAATGATAACACTGCATTCTTCTGATAATGCTATTGTCTCGTAATCTCCCAATCTCCATTTTCGTGAAAGAATGTCTTTCATGAATTTGACATAGCTGGGCATTTGTTCCAACGCTTCTGCGAATGGAATGTTGATGTGCAGCTTTTTGAAAATTTCCAAGAATCGAGCAAACTGCTTGTCCAGTTTTTTTTTCTGAAGTCGCTGTGGAAAAGGTGGAGGTAGAGTGATTCTTTCCGGTTCTTTTTCCTTTGCTTCTTTTTCCTCTATCTGTTGTTTTTCTTCTTTTGGAATATCTTCAATTGTTGCCTTGATTCCAACATCTTTGTTGATTTCAGTACCGCTTTTTAACATGATGGCATGACATTGCTCCTTTCCCATGTTCCTTGGATTTGGCTCTGTGTTGCTAGGAAGGGTACCTGGCGGTCTGTAACTTTTAGCATTGGCCAGTTGTCCAATTTGATTCTCCAGTGCTTTGATGGAAGCAGATTGGCTTTGAAAAATAGCATCATATGCTGCTTGTTGCTTTTTGAAAATCTCTCCAATCCATTTTTTCATTTCTGGTTCTTTTTCAAACTTCTGGTTTTGCTGTTGGAATCCTGGTGGTGGGTAGTTCTTTTGCCCTGAATTGTTGGTCCATGAAAAATTGGGATGATTCCTCCACCCTGGGTTATAGGTGTTGGAATATGGATTGTTCCCCTGTTTGTTGAAATTATTGACATAATTCACTGTCTCTTCTTATTGGTTGTAAGATTCTGACTCAGGTACTCCTCCAAATGGTGAACTTATGGATCCACCATTAACTTTCATGTAAAGAGTTTCCAGATTTTTACAAATCACATCCAACTTGGAATTCAGTGCTGTGTTGGCTCCAACTTCATAAATTCATGCAATTCTTTGGATCATGCTCATTTCTGTTGGCCATAAAGAATTGTTGTTGGCCATTTCTTCAATTAAGTCCCAGGCTTGATATTCTCATTTGGCCATCAAAGCTCCTCCAGCAGCAGCATCAATTGTGGTTCTCATTATTCCAGAAAGTCCATTATAGAATGTTTAGACTTGAAGCCATTTTGGAATCTCATGATGATGACATTTCCGGAGTAAATCTTTGAATCTTTCCCAAGTTTCGTAAAGGGATTCTGAATCTTGTTGCACGAAGGATGTGACGTCATTCCTCAACTTTGCAGTTCTGGCTGGTGGAAAGTTCTTTGCAAGGAATTTGGTGGCTAGAGTGTTCCAAGTTATGATGGAACCAGCTGGTAATGAGTGTAACCAAGCCTTTGCTCTGTCTTTCAAGGAATATGGAAAAACCCGCAGTCTCATTGCTTCTTCAGCTCCTCGGTTGTAATTAAAAGTGCCACAAACTTCTAGGAAGTTGCTGATGTGGGCATTAGGATCTTCAGTTGCATTCCCCCCAAACTGAACTAACTGTTGAATCATCTGAATGTATATTTTAATATCACCCACATTTTCTGGTAAGAGAGGAAATACAATACATGAAATGAGGCCATCTACCACTGAAATGGTTCTGTCTCGAATAGGAATTGGTGGTGCAACCTCCAAAGGTTCAGGTTCCATGTTAATGATTGCTTCTTGGCATTCTCGCATTTCCCTTCTCAACTGTCTGATGGTTCTTTCAATCTGTGGGTCAAGCGGACGGATTTCAAAGCTTCTGGTTCGTCTCATGTAGTGTTCAAGAACCCGAAACACAAGAAAACAAAAACAATAAATAAAAAGAAAATTAGATACAAGTAAAGGTATATAACCCCAAAACTAATAGTGAAAGATAAATAAGTCCCCGGCAACGGCGCCAAAAAATTGACCGGTGCGAAATCACACCCATATAACGCAAGCGCACGTATCGTTCAAGTAGTGTAAAAAGTATCGATCCCACGAGAACATAATACCTAAGCTATTAATTTATATGAGGCCAAATGATTACTAGTATCTAATGAATTGATTGTTTTGATTGGGATGGTGACTTACAAATTAAAAACTAAAATAAGTAAATAAAATGGCGTGAAAGTAGATTAAAGAAAATTCAAATTTATAAAACTATTCAGGGTTGTGAATCTTTCCAATATCTTTTAAAAGATGAAGTGGTTATTACATGTTTGTGTAATATATCGGTTTACTAACCTGGAAAACGAAATTATGCAAAAGCCTTTGTCGATGGTCAGATGCAAATACCCAGTATAACCCAATTGAACCATATGTCTATGTCAACCAAATTACCTGGATTCATTAAGATTAAGTTCCAATTATGGTTACCCCCGTCTGATGAGTGGTAAATTTATCACTATTTCCCACTCATTTAACCTAATATTTTGTATAGTTTCTTGAGTTTTGTGAATATTTTGATGTGTTTTATGTTATTTTGTAGATAAATAAAGTTTCAGGACA
Organism: Zanthoxylum bungeanum; assembly: GCA_019454045.1. NCBI lineage: Eukaryota > Viridiplantae > Streptophyta > Magnoliopsida > Sapindales > Rutaceae > Zanthoxylum > Zanthoxylum bungeanum. The sequence goes on from SKCR01036115.1 coordinate 18,040, forward strand.
CTCTGGAGGTGATTTGGGCCAAAACAGTGAAAATTGGACGAAAATGGCATTTTGGTAATTTCTTGCATCGCGACGCCAAGACCTTCAGCGTCGCGATGCCTAACGTGCGCCGAACAGTGCTAACGTGCGCCGGGTCCACGTGTCAGAATCTGAGAAAAGTTTGACTTTGCTAACGTGCGCCGTGCCAAGTGTCACCATCACAGCCGATCTGCTAACATGCGCTGTGCCACGTGTCAGCATCCTACGGTGCCGACAGTCACCATCGCCATGTATGCCACGTGTCACTCCACGTCATTGCCACATCATCAACCACATCACCAGGTTGATCGAGTCAACATGCCACCTCACCGCCACGTTATCATCAGCCAAACAGGAAGTGCCACATGTTGCAATCCTACGGTGCCGACAGTCCCTTTCCCACGTGTCGCCACATCATCGCCACGTCACTGCCACATCAGCGCCACATCAGCATCAATTATTGGTTCTCTAATCCTTATCTGACACATGGCGGATAAGAATCTAGCCGACCAATCAGAAGCCGCCACGTGTCACAATAATTGAGTCTCCAACAACCTCGCCACGTGTCACCTTATCACCTTATCCAGAATTCCAACCGAAGAACCACAGCGTGCCACGTCGACATAACTGGCGTCGCGACGTGATCTGGGCGTCGCGACGTGCGACCCTTGCTGATGCCTATAAATAGAGCGCGAAATTTCAGTTTCAGATGTACCACACTCTCTCATCTCTTTGATGTAAAGAAAGAGTTTCTCTCTCTACTTTCTTTTAATTTTTAGTTTTTTAGTTTTTAGTTTTGTAATTAATTTTAATTACGTTTTGTAATATTAGTAATTTACTTATTTTTTTTACTTTTTACAGTTTTACTATTTACCATGAGGAGGTAACTTCTCCAGCTAGGGTGAAAGGTAATTCTTTTACTATTGCTATTTAGATTAATCTCCATTAAATATAATATATTCACTATTTAAAATCTTGACTTAAAAAGGATACCGACAGATTGGTCGGTTGGTTATTAAACTTTCTTACAACCTATATGGCAGGTTCATGGACAAATCTTTCTACCACCTTAATGGCTGGTTGGACTTAATTTGACTTAATCAGGATACCGCCTATATGGTCGGTTGGTAATATTATCACAAATTTATATATTATTTTATGGGAGATATCTAAATTAGTAGTAGTAAAAGTAATTCCTTTTACCTTAGCATTTTATTTTATTGTAATTTACTTTTCAGTATTTACTTTACCGTATTTTTACTTTATGTCTTTTATTTTCAAGTTTTTACTAGCCCTAGTTATGTGTTGTAACTAAATTAGTTATCTAGGGTTGTGATGACTTCTAATATCACCGGTTTATAAGGGGTTAGACTTTAGTTTGGGTATTATAAAGATTTATTTATTGAGTCTTAATCTTAATGCTTTTTCATTAACTGGCCATTAATAAAATTGATCTGGTAAATCTAAAATGAACTAGACATAGGGATTTTAGGTTTCAGCCGACTCAATAGCCCACGATCTTCCTTGAGGATAGATAACCCTTTAATAGATTTTCTTACATGATAAGAATATACCTGTCGGGCGGGGGTAGCCATAATTGGAACTTAAACTTAATGAATCCAGATAATTTGGTTGACATAGACATATGGTTTAATTGGATTAAACTGGGTATTTGTGTCTGACCATCGACAGAGGCTTACACATAATTTAGTGTTCCAGGTTAATAAGTCAATATTTTACCCAACTTTAAGATAACCACTTCATCTTTAAAATGATATTGGAAGAAATCACAACCCTAGATAGTTTTTAATATTGAATTTTCTTAAAATCTACTTTCGAACAATTTTATTTACTTGTTTTTTTTTTTAATTTTTGAATTGTCACCGTTTCAAATTAATCAAACAACCTGTTAGATACTAGTAATCATTTGACCTCATAAAATTAATAGATTAGATATTAAGTCCTCGTGGGATCGATATTTTTATACTACTTGAATGATACGTGTGCTTGCGTTATACGTGTGTGTTTACGCCGGTCACCGCCCGACAGGTATATGTCTATCATGTAAGGAAATCTATTAAAGGGTTATCTATCCTCAAGGAAGATAGTGGGCTATTAAGTCTAAGGCTAAAACCTAAAATTCCTTGGTCAAGTTTATTTTAGATTTACCAATTCAATCTTATTAATGGCCAGTTAACAAGACGCGTTAAGCTTAAGACTTAATAAGTAAACCTTTAAATTACCCAAACTATAAAATAACCTATTGTAAACCGATGATATTGGAATTCATCACAGCCCTAGATAACTAACTTAGTTATGACACATAACTAGGGCGAGTAAAAACTTAAAAATAAAAGACATAAAGTAAAATGCTGAAAAGTAAATAAAGAAAATTACAATAAAAGAAAGTGCTAGGGCTAGAGGATCTACTTTTATCACTACTATTTTAGATATCTCCCTTTAATATACTAACTTGTGTGATATTACCAACCAGCCATATAGGCGGTAACCTGATTAAGTCAAATTAAGTCCATAAACCAGCCATATAGGCGGAAATTACCAACCGACCAACCAGGCGGTATCCATGCTTAGTCAGATTAAAACCAGTTTATAAATGATTACCAACCGACCAATATAGATGTATGTTTGTTAAGTCAAATTTTAAATAGTGAATATATTATAATTAAGGGATATTAATCTAAATAGCAGTAATAAAAGTTTTACCTTTCACCATAGCAAAGGAAAGTTACCTCCTCATAGCTGAATAGTAAAAACTAAAAAAGTAAATAAAGCAAATTACTATTACAGAAAGTAAAAAAAAATAATTACAAAACTGAAATTAAAAGAAAACTAGATACAAACTCCTTATTTACTCAGAGAATTACATAGAGGAAGGTACATCTGAAACTGAAATTTCGAGCTGAATTTAAAGGCGTCGATAGGGTCTCCGTGCGCGACACGTGAACAGTTCGCGTCGCGACGCGGACACGTGTCACTCACTGATTCATCCATACAGATTCTTATCTGATGACGTGGAGATGTGGATTATTAATTCAATAATTGAGCTGATGTGGCAATGATGTGGCTGTGACGTGGCGACACATGGCGAAAGTGATTGTCGGTACCGTAGGATTGCGACACATGACACACTGTGATTGGCTGATGATGACGTGGTGGTGACGTGGCAAAGTTGACTCGGTCTTCTACTGACGTGGATGATGAAGTGTCAGACACGCGGGATGACATGTGTCAACACATGGTGATGGTGATTGTCGGCATCATAGGATGATGACACGTGGCATGACACGTGTTAGCAGATGGGTTGCGATGTTGACACGTGGCACGAAGCACGTTAGCAAGTCAAACTTTTCAGATTCTGACACGTATCCTTCGGCGCACGTTAGCAGCTCATGGCGCATGTTAGGCGTTGTGACGCCAAAGGCTTGCGCGTCGCGACGCACAAAATTACCAAATTGCCCTTTTTGTCATTTTTCACTATTTTAGCCCCAAATCATCTCCAGAATGTCCCGAAACTTTATTTATCTACAAAATAACACAAAACACATCAAAATATTCACAAAAATCAAGAAACTGTACAAAATATTAGGTCAAATGAGTGGGAAAAAGTGATACATTTACCACTCATCAGTAGCTTGAGTTTGTCATTGATAAGTGAAACCTTAATATGCCTCTTGTGAACATGCCAAAGCTGTCACATCGAGTGTGATTGAAAATGAGTTGTCTACCCATGAATATACGTGGGCGACAACATGTCAAAGCTGTGAGTTGAAATATATTCATGGGGTCCACTTCTCATTATGGAATTCAATTTAGTTATTGAATTCTCATTTTCTGTTGGGGACTACAGTATTACGTAAAGTAGTGGGAGGCACCGCTGGGTTAAAAATACATAACTAAGGCAGTGTGTAAAATTATGAAAATTATCGATTATGTTTTTTCCTTATTCTATTATTTAGATAGAATTGAACTTTTATCCGCTGCATGCATATTTTATATATGTTTTCTGACTTCACTATGGTTGCAGATTTTTAGAATAGGTTCTAGATTAGAATAGATTATGATATAATCATTCTAGAGAGAATAGTTTATTATGCAGTAAAGATTGACATGAATTGGTTCATGTCTTGAGATTCTTCACTGTCATTAAGAAAGCCCCATTAGGTATTTGTTTATCTGATAATGACGTTTCTTGGCTTTAGTGACATTTAGAGGTCATGTGTTAGACACTAACTGCTTTTCAATTATTTATAAATGTTGTAAATATTTGAAGGTAAATTGTAAAGCTAAAGAAATGAGATGCGTATAGTTGTGTGTAGAAAATATTGATTCTCACAACACGACAACTATAAGTATTGAATACCAGATCCCCCGTCTAGTTATTTAAATAATTGTTGAATGATTGTTTTGATATTTGATATCAGAACTTACAACTATTAGATATTTACTTGTTGTATATAAACAATTATTATATATTTTAATACAACTAGTAGTGTCATTGATGAATAGATAAACATTAAGAAAAATATTTGATTAAGTAAATAACTTAGAAAAATGTTTTATGAGATTTTATCACTTGAGTATTAGATGCTTATTCCATATGGTAAAGGATGGTCTGATACGAGATCGTACCACATATCCTTATCCATGTAATGAATATTTTATTTGGGAAGGTGATTAAATCTCATTTAACCAATGATTGTCATTGGACCATAAAATTTATTAAACTGATACATTAGATGTATGTACTTTAATGAGTTGTAAATTACTAAAGGTAGTTTTCTTTACTTCGTAAGTTAGTCAATGAATTATCGTGACTTAGTTACGTGTTTCTGATGAAATGCGGATATAATTTTTTTACTGGTTCAAAGATATTCCATCTGAAGTTTTGAAAACTGTATCTTTAAAATTCATCGTGAGTCTTTGAATTGTTCAAAGATGTTTGATATGATCAAACATATGAATTTAAGGCAATTAGTTCTAAGGTTATTGAATGAATATGATTCTTACTCAATATTATTCTTCTACGATTCCATCTTGAAGGAATTGGTTAGTGGGAGAAATCGAATCTTATACGATTTGATTCGCTAGATATTGAGTGTTACCGAATTAGTTTCAATACTCTTAGGGATATGCTCCAGAAATATTAATTCATCCATCTAATTAGGGTTCCATTAGTTTCTACAGTTACGTATATGATATGTACAAGTAGAAAATTCGAATCTTGAAATGTTTAAGATTTGAATCTTTTTTTGTATAATGGTTATGCAATTGAAAGTACTTGCGTCTCGGAGGTACGAGTAATAGTTTATCATTTATTCTATTTAATAGAATATTATATTCTATTTGATAGAATATCATTTCTCTACGATCCCGAGTAATGAAATTGTTTTATTATTTAGCGTGTAACATCAGATATTGATGATTATAGAAAAGACTTGACTTATTGAAGTCAATTGTGAGAATGATAAACTATAAATGGAACTACATAATTAATAATATGAAACGGCCCTCAGACATCTTCCATATAAGTCCAATATGATGTCAGAATCGTTTTTTGAAGTATTTGATACTTAATGGTTCTGTTGTTTTCTTATCAAAGAAAATTATCCTATAACTTATAGTGGGAACGATATTTGATATCGATTCTGGAAATTAGCATTGAACCATAAATCTAAGATTATTCATAGCTTACTACGATCAAGTTTAGAACTTGATTGAGCTTTCATTTTGAATCATTCATAAAATATGGAAATGGTTTACGCAGCAAAAGTAAAGTGAGCTTATTAAAGGTTTGACCTTTATAGTATGACAGTGAGAAAAGTTATACTCAGTAATCTATTATAGATTCTGAGGAAACTTGTCTCTAGTCGCACTAATTGAACAATTAAAGATTTGTTGGTTAATGTTAATATTAAACTGTATATTTTAGCTAGAAATCCAAAATGGCGTTTCTAAATGTTTTCTTTAGATAAGAGATCCAAAATGATTTCTTAGTTTGAAGAGTTCATTTTCGAATGGCCCTGGAGTTTATATTCTTCTAAGATTACAATTTGGTATATTAGCTTATAGAGCCTATTGTAGACTCAGATGACCTTTCTGGAAATTTGTGTTTTCTAATTTTGATATCAGTCAGATTGTCTGATTTTATCAAAGCATAGAGAATACATATAAGATAGAAGGGTTAGTGGGAGCGTATAAATTTCTTTATAGTATTTTACATCATAATGACATTATCATTATTAAGGTAATTATGAGATGTTTATGAGGTAAAAGGTTTACCTGAGTCTTATTTTCTCCGTGAAAGCAGTGAGAGTGGTCTCTGTTATATTCGATATAAAGTTTTATATATGATATAAAACTAAGAGACTCGTGAGATGCTCCCATTAGTCGTACATTAGATATGATCTAATAAAGGACACAGTGAGACTATCTGTATGACAGTTAGTATAACTGTTTGACAGTTAATGTGTCTATAGTATATAATATTCATCTTTCGTAAATGATGATTCATCTTTTGAAAGAGAAATTGATTAGAATGTCTAGTGAATCTTATGCATCATAGGATGATGGCATAATAAATACTATATTTAGTGCGATTAGAGATATCAATTTAATCGTAATTGATACTGTAACATCCTCAATCCGGGAGATGTTACCGGCAGAGAATATGCCATACTATTCCTTTAAGCCTCTGTCTCTCTAACTTTACACCACACTACACTATTACTCATTTTTTGATCAAGATTTTAAGTATGGAACCAATGCCCACCACTCATTAACATGAAATACAAACTCAATAATCATAACTGTAAACATAATAATATTTGCTTACAATGATTTTCACATTACTTAAGACTAATACATGATCCTTGACTGACTCTGACTTGACTCTCACTCTAACTCTGACTCGTACTGGTGGACTCCAACCCTAGTGACTGCATCAATATTCGTCCTCTCGAGCTCATCCTCCGAGAATACCTATAACCACAGAAAACTAGGAGTGGAGGGGGTTAGATCATCGTACGATCTAAGTGAGTGGACATAAAGCCGAAATACTAATATCAAAACATTTAGTTCTAAAACTTAGGTACTAAAAGAAATCTTTATATGAAAACTCTTTTATAATACTGCGTTTGAAATCTTCTTTATCAAACTCATTTTTCTGAAAACTGATTTTGAAGCTCTGGTTTCTGAAATCTATTTCTAAAATCTGATTTTCTGAAAGCTGAATACTGAAAATCTGGAATTTGAAACTAGTCTGTATATGAAAACTTGACGTATAGGGGCGTTACGTATCGCCGTCCCCCCATACGCCTATCCAGAGCCAGAAATGCAAAACCATGACTTTGGGGCGTTACGTATCGTCGTCCCCCAAATCATGCCACTCATGTCCCTAAAACTGGTGGTCTTGGGGCATTACGTATCGTCGTCCCCCAAGCCACAAACTAAAACTGGGGGTGCAAATCTATGCTACCCTCCAAGCTCTGAAACTATGGTATATGGGCGTTATGTATCGCCGTCCCCCTAGCCTTGAACTTGGATATGAGGGTGTTATGTATTGCCATCCCCACAGTCCTCTACATGTGCACATGCCTCTGTCCGTTAATTCCAAATTGTATAAAGTTACATATTAGGGTGGGTTTTTCCCCATGCCCTGAAAAACATAAAAATCATATTTGAAAACATTTCTTTTCTCAAACATTTCTTAAACATGCTGAATAAAATATAACTGTTAAAGAAATTGGCTAACGCCCTAATAGCAAAAAGTAAGTCTCAATTTATAGAGAATAAGTAAATAAACCCATAAGAAAATCAGTTCGAAAAGAGAAAGTGTCCACTCACTGATTATAGAATGAGGTTGCACTTCTCACTTGCTGAAGAATGCTCTGGTTCCTGCGATATCCTATAATTGATAATTCGATTAGAAAAAGCGAACCAATGAATGTTTTTTGAATTAATTTAGGTCTATAAATCCGAATACTTTTATTATTATAACAAGGCGTAACGCACTTATATCATGATGTCATATATATAGCAATTGATATGAGGCCCTAAGGGTGGCCTCTAACGCGCTAGGATGAGACTGGACTAATCTAAAAATGGTTTGGAAAATTTTTTTGCCATGCGTCGCGACACAAGTTCTTGCGCGTCGCGACGCGCTGCGACCAGAAACGTGTCATAAATTTTCTCTTACGCGTCGCGATGCAAATCTCTTTAGCGTCACAACACGACCTGGTTTTCTAGAATTCTGTTTTACTTCTCTAAGTTCATCCAATGTACAAACATCATACTACACTCCATAACAACACTTTCATACTAAAAACCAATGTACAATATATCATAAATCACTACATTTCACATCCCTAAACTACCATCTCATTAACAATCAACTTTGAATTCCTTTTACGCATTTGACCAAATTTCACCCAAACTTAACAAATTGGGGTTTATCAACATTTCCATTGCCTCAAAACAAAAATCACACAATCATTATCATACCCAAGCTCACAACACAATGCAATTATCAAATCATAAAACTTAACATTTAAAAATTTGAGTTATGGATTCCTTACCCCTTTCTTTGATTTCTAACATTTCCCCAAGTTTTAATGGTTGCCCATCTCCTCCATTCTTTGTTTTTTTCTTCTTTTTCCTTTCTTTTTCTCTTTTTTTTTTCTTATTTCTATTCTTCTTTTTCCTCATCTTCTTTTTCATTCTTCACGTCTTCTCCTTTCATTTTATTTCCAAAATCTTGTGTATTTGTGAATAGCGTGTTCCTTATATACTAGGGCTTTTTACATATTTGGATAATTAAGGAAAAGTGTAGAAGTGAGTGGAAAGTTTAAGAATCTTCCAATTGAACCCGAAATCACTATTCATCCGAATTTTGACTTAAATGTTTGACCTATATTTGCTTCGAATTAGGAAATATTTTCAATTCGAAAGTTGTATATCTCGATCTTATCTTTCCGACGATATAAAATTCATACAAAACAGAGTTGGTATGAGAAAGTTGCGGCCCAAATACTATGGGCTATTCGTAATGGAACATCGTAAAGTTTCGCATCGAAGTTTCGAATAATTTACCGCTCATCCAATAAGTCATTCCATGAATGTATATATTCTAGGATAAAATTTTATATTACATAACACTCGTCCCAAGATGTAACGGTGCTAATGTTGGTGTCTATTAAGGTCCCAAGATCAATTATAATCATGAAATAATTGCGAATACACATCGAAGAAGTTGCGGAATACTTACATCGATCAGTTGAGCGACGCGGCAAGCAACAAAACTCCAAAAAATGCTCACTGGTTTGGCGTGAACTGCAGTTTTGTGCTCATTGTTTTGGCTTCGTTTTTGGTCCTTCGTCAAGCTCCAAGCATCGTCGAATGGTTCCCGGCTCATGGGTGGGCTTCCCTATCACCTTCGCAAGTCTTGTAAGTTTGCTAGCACTTGTGATTTTGCCATAAAATCCACTATTGCTTCCCTTTGTTTCTCGGCATTTTGCAACCAGAAAACCAGAAAAATTCAGCCCCAAGGGCGTGAGGAAGAAGAAAGAAATAGGAGAGAGAGAGTTGTCAATTGTGATCCAAATTTGTGTATCTTATACACATGAGTGAATTTCAAATGCATTTCATTTGAATTTGGGTTTTAAAAGTCAAACCTTTAAAGCCCAACCACTCACATCACTCAATCACATCAATCACAACTTGTCAAGTCACATCACTCAAAGTGACAAGTGATTTGACGCTTGATGCGACTAGCGATTTGACGCTTGATTTGACTTGCCGCACTCGAATTCGAAATGCGAATGCCCTCGAAAATAATCTCGGGCTCGGGTTTGCTAATTCCAAATTAACGAATTTTCTGTTGCGTCGTAATTAAATGATTACGCCTAGTGAAGTCACTATTCACGTCGCTAATGAATTAATTCTAAATTAATTCGCTCGCCCGAATTAAAATCTAATTTTAATTCCGCGTTGAAATCCAATTTCATTTAATATATCAAATATATTAATTTCTCTATTAATTCCAAATTAATCGTTATCTCTCTTTTAATGGATATTTAATCCCAGATAAAATATCTCCGCAATTAATCCCAGATTAATTTTCTCTCTCTTCTAATTAATCCCATATTAATATAGAGTGCGAGTTATACGTCATCGGTGAATCTTTGGGAAGCGACCCATGAGATCCCCATATATGTTGGCAGTAAATTCGATCGTCGGACTATCCGAACACGTAAGTATCTCGTACTACGTTTTACCGATTTACAAGACAAGGTTGGCCTATAGCAAAGGGCCATGCCTACCCAATTCTCCGGAAACATCCTTACAGGAATAAAGGATCTGTATCAAGCGTAGTATACATAGTATTGCGTATTTCTGTCCATAATCGAATGATCACGTGCTAGGCCTGGGGCTGGAATTGTGTCTGCCTCGTACGAAGCACATGTCGGATGTCTGGTGACTAGTCTCTATAATCAGATAAACCTGACCTTGTCATTTTATCCCGATAGCTGCAACATTTAAGAGAACCAGTCCCGTATCCTACATGACCATCATCTCCATATGACTGGAGTGACACTTCCGTCTTGACATCACACCTAACACACTACGATTCTCAATATACCTAGCATTGGCATACACAGAACCTGTTAAAGCCCTGGACGACCACAACCAAAGTATATTGATTGTCACAAGTATTAGCGGTGCAAGTCTCAGGTTAAGACCAAATACACCTACCCTGATTTCGGACTTCCATAGACTCATAGTCATACTACCAATGGAATTCCGAGGGGGTCTATCCAGAGTGAAGCTATTTCCCGTACCATCGGTAAAACACAACCTCCTATTACACTTACATGAGTATCATATACCCAAATATATGTGAACTATGTCGTTGTGCCCTCACAACGCGCACAAGTGCAATACTAGTCTTTTACTTATTCATCGATGTCCAATCTCGATAATACTATGACTAGGGATATTTAATGATTTATCCTTCGTGGACTGATACTGTCTCATATCATTCTCCGTCCAAGAACAAATCATAGGGACCTCTCATCATTTATACATCTAGGTGATCTAATCACAAATGATAAGAGTGCAATCTCCTTTGTCACATAGTTAATTTGTACAAAACACATTGATCTGTATAAATAGTGACGCTATGGGTCATGATTGTCCAACAATCTCCCACTTGGCCTATAGCCAGTCACTCGAGTGTCTTACACCCAAACTATGTACGGTTGGCTCAAACTGTTGAGAAAATGCTTTCGTCAGCGGATTTGTATGATTATCGTCTGATGTGATTTATACGATCATCACATCGCCACGATGTATGATCCGAACGAATCAGATGAATATCGAAGTATGTATCTGGATCGTTGATGAGACCATTAATTCTTTAGCATGTGCTGATGCCTAGCTCAACTGCTAACAGATTTATATCTAACCTAATTAGATTTGTTTATCGATCCAGAAGGCTTCTATTGCCGCCTCTGCTGCAGCAATTAACCCGTATTTGTTGTTTATTCGGTAACAGTACCTTGCTTGGAAGATTTCCAGCTCACTGTTTCGTTATTCAAACTTTATAGTACCGTTTGCGACTTTTAGTCGTCTTTATTGGTTAGGAAACTTGCTACAGTGATCCCAGTCACTTCAAGTTCTCCTCCTCCATAGATTAAGACAGCATCCTTAGTTCTCTAAGATACTAACGGATGTTCTTAACATCAATCAAATGATTATCACTCGGATTGGCCTGTTTGTGAACCCATATGCTCAAAGCGTATGAGACACCAGGTCACGTACATTTTTCAATGTACGATTTCTCGGAGAGTTTTAACAACTTTAAATCTTTTTTAGAAGATCTTTATTCCTAGAATAAATGTTGTTTCTCCCAAGAATTCTACGGAGAATTTTATCGAAAGCCAAGCTTTCACCGATTATTATATTATGGGAATATCATTTCCAAGAAATGACTTATTATCATTATTTATATAGGACAACCACTGTTAGTGCACTTCCACTAACCCTCTTATATACACAAGAATCATTTCGTTTTGAATTAAATCATAAACTATCATGATTACATCAAAACGACAATTCCAAGAACCTATGCTTGCTTCAATCCACCCATGGATCGAATAACCTGCAAACCTTATTTGCTAGTTTTGGTACGACAAAACCGACAAGATGTTGTACACATCCTCCAAAAGGTTTCCTTTTCAGGAAAGCGATTTTCCCGTAAAGCTGACATATTTCATACATGAAACTTGCAGCAATAGCAAGCATTATCCAAATGGATTTACCATGGCAACAGGTAAAAGGTTGAATCGTAATCAACACAATATTGATAACGATACCTTTCCGCTAAAATCCTAGCTTTATACGTTGGTATGTTGCCTTCCATGTACGTCTTCCTTGAAGACTCATAAGTACCATTAGGCACAATGTCTTGCGGTACATCAACTAGTATCCAATCTTGTTGATATACATGGAATCCATTTCGGACTCATGACACTTTGTCATAATAGGGAGTCGATACCTTGTATCACTTCCTCATACGTAGTCAGTTGGTATACCTCAATAAGATTGACATCTTTATGAGGTGAGATCAGAAACCCATACCTCATGTTGTTTTCTGACACTCTCCGACTTACGCGGTTCTTGTGTATACAGAGATTAATGGTATAGTTTCATCCTTGATGAACTATATGTGTTCCATTAAGGACTCGGTGCCTTGAACAGTATTACTCCGATTTTCATTGAGTTTTACTATCCTCCAACTTACCACTGCATATCGGTATTTCTCTTAGGAAAATCACATGGTGAGCAACAATCTAATTGTTCTCAAGTGAGATGTATAAGTACAATACTTATGGTATCCCTGGGATAACCTATAATTGGCATTTATCTAATTTGGGTTTTAGTTTGGTATCATCCAAACGTATGCCTAGCATCCCAAATTATTAGGAATGTGAAACCCGGTTTATTTCCCGTTCATATCTAATATGAAATCTGTCTAACAGATTTTAATGGAACCTTATTCAAAATAAGTTCTGCACTATTTAAAGCTTATCCGTTGAAGGAAATGGTAGCTCAGAGCGACTCATGATTATCCTTATCATGTCTAACACAATTCCGTTAATCCGCTCGGACACACCGTCAAACTGACGTGTTCTGGGAGGAGTCCTCATTTGAAAGAATACTTTACTCTTTCAAGTATATTAGAAACTTATTGCTTAAGTATTTTCCATTACGGTCTTACCGTGACGGTATAATACTATAGCCGATCTGTTTGTCTATTTCGTGTCGAAACTGTAAAATTTTTCGATTTATGTTCTTCAAAAGAAACACATAACCATAACGCGATGCCACATCCGTAAGGTCACGAAATATTCATATCCACTTCTAGCCTAGCTAGATATGGGCCCACTTGCTTCACTATGAACTAGGTGTAGGACACATAACTTGGGCGACGCATGCTGTTCTAGACTCGGGGCCTAGTTGAGAGTACGGAGTAGTCCGCGGGGAACTAAACCAGAGAATAATGGAGTCGCCACCCGGTGTGAACCGGGACAAAGATTTAAGGCCGCACTCACCCCTCGCAAGGGAAGACCTCAAACCATTGGGTTCGGAATGGTCCCTTACTTATGTCGTTGTGATGATATAATTTGTGCACTAAATCAACCGCATCTATCCAATAATCATGTTCAAAGGTCACTTAGATCTAATATGCATTCGCTAACTAAGTCCTAATCTAAGTTTGCATGCTTGAAAGTAAGTCTTTAGACAATAAACACGCAATACCATATATTGAACACATTAAGCCATCAAACCAACAAAATAAATAATTGCTCAAACATGAACATAAACTAAACTAGATATTATGCATAAAGAATAATGAAATAACATGTCTAAATAACACAATCATGCTTCAAAATTAAATAACGAAATTAAAATAAACCATGATTAAAATAATAAATAAACATCCTATAAACTACAACATGCTCAAACACAAATTTGGATGGGACAAAACATATGTCTCTTAAGTGGTATGTGGCGTTGTATCCCGAGTACAAACCGCACTACCGTCCATTCGGGTTCGGCTACGGAATTTACGTCCGGGTTTCCATCCTATATACCACAAAAGGGAACACATGTCCCGCCCATCCAACAATCAAATCATGCCTCAAACGACTCTCATGCAATTATATATCAAAGTAAAATAAAATAAAGAATAAAGAAGATAGGTAAAAGGTACCCTCAGGTCTAACCTCTTTTGTCGATCTTTGGAAGAGCGTTCCAAGTCCGTTGGAAGGGCGAATGATCCGAAACCTTTCCAAATTGTTTGCTCACTTTTTCCCTTGTTGTTTTGATGCTTGGGCTGCTGTTTTACCTTCGTTTCACCGCCGTTTGGTCGCTGCGTTTCAGGTCGCTGTTTCGGGCGTTTAGTGGACTGTTTTGGGTGATTTTGGTGGCTTAGGGAGGTACGTTTGTAAAGATTTTTGAGGGAAAATTTTTGGGGATTTTTGGGATGGTTTCTAAATGGTTTTAGGGCTGTTTTGATGGGCTAAGGACGCAAGGAACCTGGCCAGAACAGCGGCTAAAACACAGCAGTTCACTGGTGCAGTGAAGCCGTTTTCAGGGGCTGTTTTGGCGCTACTTTGGGGCTGCTTTGGGCCTACTTTTTGCGGCACTTCAGGGGCTGGAAATAAGGTTTATTTTAGGGTAATTTAGGGCTGTGAATGGTGGTTGGAAGTTGGCAAAGGAAGGGTGTGATTGTGGGTCGTGTGTGAATGGTGTTGGTGGATGGTGGTGGATGCGGCAATGGAGGTTTCTTTGCTTCAAGAATGCGGCAATGGGGATCAAGGGGGATTCTTGGGGCGTGCAAGGATGCTTCACAAGATGCTTGAATGAGGTATTTTAGCTTGGGTTGTGTATGGGGGCAAAGGTTTCTTTTTATAGACAAAGGGAAAAGGCTTTCCTTTTTAGATTAGGAATGAATCTCCTAATTGATTTCTAATAAGGAATGCATCTCCTAATTAGGATTTGGGATTGGATTTGATTTGGTAATGATTTTATTTGATTTCTTTTATTTAGGTAAGGATTTAACAAGATTTAAACATGTGATTAATGTGCAATTACCTAAATAAAGGGCAATGGGCGTGAATCATGTCCAATGAGCATAGGTTTGGTTTGACTTGGTTGACTTGGGTTGACTTGGGTATTTGGGCTTGGTTTGGGTTAGGTATGTGGTCTATGGAGTTTTGGGCCTAAGGTGAGCTTAGAAACGGAGGTATAACAAGCAATCGAAGCGAAACAACTCGGGTAAATCCATCAAAAATTGTATTTTCCAACTTTACCCATCCAACGTTCTTTTCCCGCGGCTTTCATGACTAAGAGGGAGTTGTCTCCATGTAAGACTCTTCATCGGGTGTTATGCAAAAATGCAATGCCTACAGCCGCCCCCACTTTGATGGGACTTGTGCAGTGTGTGACAATGACAATTCTATCAAAGTACGTGCAATGCATTTTTACTTACTTACCTGGCTCGCCAGCTGCCACTTGACTTGCCGTGTTGATTTGAGTTGATGTTGAGGTGCTTCGACCCCTGGTCCATTCCCGAACCGATGATGTGCTGTGGTGTGGTGAGTCCATTCCCGAACTGTCATCGTTGTGGTCCATTCCCGAACTGATCTCCATTCCCGGAGTGTAGCTGTGATGTAGTGTGGTGAAGTCCATTCCCGAACTGTCACCGTTGTGGTCCATTCCCGAACCGATCTCCATTCTCGGAGTGTTGTTGTGATATGATGTGATGAAGTCCATTCCCAAACTGTCACCGTTGTGGTCCATTCCCGAACCGATCTCCATTCCCGGAGTGTTGCTGTGATGTGATGTGATGAAGTCCATTCCCGAACTGTCACCGTTGTGGTCCATTCCCGAACCGATCTCCATTCTCGGAGTGTTGTTGTTATATGATGTGATGAAGTTCATTCCCCCGAACTGTCACCGTTGTGGTCCATTCCCGAACCGATCTCCATTCCCGGAGTGTTGCTGTGATGTGATGTGATGAAGTCCATTCCCGAACTGTCACCGTTGTGGTCCATTCCCGAACCGATCTCCATTCCCGGAGTGCCATTCTCGGCGTGCCATTCCCGGCGTGCTCATTCCCGAGCTGTCCATTCTCGGACTGTCCATTCCCGGACTAAATCTCCATTCCCGGAGTGCCATTCCCGACGTGCTCATTCCCGAGCGTGCTCATTCCCGAACTGTCCATTCCCGGACTAAATCCCATTCCTGGAGTGCCATTCCCGGCGTGCTCATTCCCGAGCGTGCTCATTCCCGAGCTATCCATTCCCGGACTGTCCATTCCCGGACCATAATGATCTAACGTAATATGGGCCTCGCCCTCAGAATGCCATTCTCGGCAGAAACTGAAACTGATGTGATGTGGGCCTCGCCCCCAGAATGCCATTCTCGGCAGAAACTGAAACTGATGTGATGTAAGTCTCGCCCCTAGAATGCCATTCTCGGCAGAAACTGAAACTGATGTCAATATGGGCCTCGCCCCCAGAATGCCATTCTCGACAGAAACTGAAACTGATGTCAATGATTCCACTCAGCGTATTGCAATTCCTCTCACGAGATCATCTCTGATAATTGGATATATTTTCGTCCTCAACGAATGCTTGATGTCAAAGCCAGAGAATCTTCAAAGTACTCGATATACTCAACTCCGATCGTCTGAATAGTGATCCAAACTAGACTCCTAGTGTGTGTGTGCCAAGGATCTTTCACAGCTTATTCCTTAAGCAAGCCAACTCGATAATTTCGCTTCGGAGAATCGGACCAGTGGGTCTAACCAACCTGAATGTCTTAATCACATTCTGTGATTACTTCAGCATACTTAACATGATATGGTCTTCTGTATTGCACTCTTGTCTCTTTCTTTTCATTCAGAACTCTTTTTTTTTTCTTTGCTTTTCTTTTTTTTTTTTTTTTTTTCTTTTTTCTCTTTTTCTGACACACCTACCCTTTAAGGTAGCATTTCTCCTCATGGTGGTCCTAATACTCGCCCATGGGTAGCTTCACGCTTATCGGTTATAGGCGGTCTTTTTCTTTTCTTTTCTTGCAGAGACATTTATGTTATTTCTGACCATATCATGTATCATAGCGTCTGTAATCCAGGGTAGACATCCAGGCAAACGGTCATTCACCGATCCTCTGTCTCTTCAGCTAGTCATCTCATCAACCACTCAGGCTTCCATTGTTGAGATCCCGTATTCATGTGCTTTATGAGTCTAGTCAAGATCAGTCTATTCAGCATACCGGCGAAGAACACTTCCAGCACTCATCGTTCTAAGGCTTCTACCTATAGCACATAATGTCATCACCGCACATATATCAAATTACCAAAGACTTCTTTTTTTTTTTTTTTTTTTTTTTTTTTTTTTTGCAACTCACTCACTCATCAAAGGAATTCTTCTTCCTTTCTGCGCCGACACTGTGTTGGTTTCTATTAAGGTCCCGGATCGATTATAAGCATGAAAAACATTGCGAATACATATCGAAAAGTTGCGGAATACTCACATCGATCGGTTGAGACGATTTGAAGACGAATCAAGCCATAAGCCCACTGCCTTGTCACGCCACTGTGCAGATTTGCTCACTGGTTTGAGCTGATTCGGGTCTCATTCGAAGCTCCAAACTTCCGTCGATGAGTCCCGCCTCATGGGTGAACCTCCCCAACACCTTCGCAATAGTCCAAGTGTGCTAGCACTTGAGATTTTTCCATGAAAAATCCACTCATTGCCTCCCCAATGCTCACGCCTGTGAGCTGTGCAGAAGAGAGAAAACAGCCCTTTTGGGCGTGAGAAAGAGAGAAGAATAGGGAGGAATGTGTAATGGTTGACTTGGTAATGATTACCAAAATTTGCTTTATATATTTTTCCAAAAATATAAGCATATACCATTTTATTTATCAAATAAAATCAAATGGAAATGGCTATCTCAACCACCAACACTATTCCAACAACTTACATCAACTATTCATTACTTTAATAAAGTGATGTAAGTCTTTCAATCAATCAATCACATCAATCAATCACATCACTCAAAGTGACATTTGATTTGACGCTTGATGTGACGAATGATTTGACGCTTGATGTGACTTGCGTCGCCGCACTCGAATTCGAAATACGAATGCGCTCGCAATCACACTCGGGCTCGGTTTCGCTAATTCCTAATTAGCGAGTTTTCCGTCGCGTCGTAATTAAATGATTACGCCTAGCGAATTCACTATTCACGTCGCTAACGAATTAATTCTAAATTAATTCGTTCGCCCGAATTAAAATCCAATTTCAATTCCGCGTCGAAATCCAATTTCGTTTAATATATCGAATATATTAATTTATCGATTAATTCCAAATTAATCGTTTTCTCTCTCTAGACGATATTTTATCCTAGATAAAATATCTCCGTAATTAATCCTAGATTAATTTTCTCTCTCTTCTATATAATCCTAGATTATTAATGAGTGCGAGTTATGCGTCATCGGTGCATTATCGGGAAGCGACCCATGAGATCCCCGGATAATTCGGCAGTAAATACGGTCGTCGGAGTATCCGAATCACGTACGTACCAAGTACGTTCTACGTCTACCGATTTACGAGACAAGATCGGCTTCTAGCAAAGCACGAAGTCTATCCAATTCTCCGGTCATATTCATCTAAGAATATTTAAGATCTATATCAGGCGTAGTATACCAAGTATTGTGTATATCGGCCCAGTATCGGATAGTCACGTGCTAGGGCTGGGGCTGGATAAGTGTCTGCCCCGTCCGAAGCACATATCGGATGTCTGGTAACTAGTCTCTATAATCGGATATACATGACCTTGTCATAATATCCCGATGGCCGGCCAGCACTTAAGAGCACTAATACCGTATCCTGCGTGACATCATCTCCACTATGACTGGAGTGATACTTCCGTCTTGACATCACACCCAAACCTCTACGATTCTCAATATACCCAGCATTGGCGTACACAGAACCGGTTAGAGTCCTGGACGACCTCAACTAAAGCATATTGATTGTCGTAAGCATTAGCGGTGCAAGTCTCAGGTTAAGACCATACACACCTACCCTGATGTCGGACTCCCATAGACACATATAGTCATAATACCAATGGGATTCCGAGGGGTCTATCCAG
Organism: Zanthoxylum bungeanum; assembly: GCA_019454045.1. NCBI lineage: Eukaryota > Viridiplantae > Streptophyta > Magnoliopsida > Sapindales > Rutaceae > Zanthoxylum > Zanthoxylum bungeanum. The sequence continues at coordinate 37,300 of SKCR01036115.1, forward strand.
AGCGAAGCTGTTTCCCGTACCATCGGTGAAACACAACCTCCTATCGCACTTGCATGAGTATCCAATACCCAATATATATGAGAACTATGCCGTTGTGCCCTCACAACGCGCACAAGTGCAATACTAGCCTATTCCGCATTATCGATGTCCAGTCTCGATAATACTCCGGCTAGGGATATTTAATGATTAATCCTTCGTGGACTGATACTGTCTCATATCATTCTCAATCCAGGAACTAATCATAGGACCTCTCTTCATTTATATATCTAAGGTGATCTAATCACAAATGATGAGAGTGCAATTTCCTTGTCACATAGTTAATTTGTACAACAACACTATGATCTGTACAAATAGTGACGCTATGGGTCATATTATCCAACAATCTCCCACTTGGCACATAGCCAGTCACTCAAGTGTCCCACACCCGAACTATGTACGGTTCGCTCAAATTGCTGAGGAAAGGTTTTCGTCAGCGGATTTCCATGATTATCGTCTGACGCGATTTATACGATCATCACATCGCCACGATGTATGATCCGAACGAATCAGATGATATAGAAGTATATATCTGGATCGTCGATGAGACCTTTAATTCTTTAGCCTTGTGCTGACGCCTAGCTCAGCTGCTAACAGAACTATATCTAATCTAATTAGATTTATTATCGACCCAAATGGCTTCTATTGCTGCCTCAGCCGCAGCAATAATCCGCATTTGTTGTTTATTCGGCAACAGTATCTTGCTCGGAAGATTTCCAGCTCACTGTCCCGTTATTCAAACTTTATAGTACCGCATATAGTATTAACTGTTTGGAAACTTGCGCAGTGATCCCAGTCACTTCAAGTTCTCCTTCTCCATAGTTTTAGACAACATCTTTAGTTCTCTAAGATACTAATAGATGTCCTTAACTTCAATCCAGTGACTATCACTTGGATTGACCCGATTGTGACTCCATATGCTCAAAGCGTATGAGACACCATATCAAGTACATTTTAAATGTACAATTTCCCAGAGAGTGTTAACAACTCCAAATCTATCCCAGTAGATCTTTATTCCTTGAATAAAGGTTGTTACTCCCCAGAATTCTACGGAGAATTCTATGAAAGCCAAGCTTTCACCAATTGCTTTATGGGAATTTCATTGTCAGTGCTCTCCCACTAACCTCCTCCTTATATACACAAGAATCATTTCGTTTTGAGTCAAATCATAAACCATTATGATTATTTCAAAACGACAGTTCCAAGAACCTTATGCTTGCTTCAATCCAAACATGGATCGAATAACCCGCAAACCTTGTTTGTCGGTTATACAAAATCGTCAGGATGTTGTAAGCATCCTCCAAGAGGTTTCCTTTTCAGGAAAGCGATTTTGATCTTAACTGACACATTTCATAAATGAAATATGCAGTATCAACAAGCATTATCAAAATGGATTTACCATGGCAACAGGTAAAAGGTTGAACCGTTATCACACAATGTTGATAACGATACCTTTCCGTCACAAGCCTAGCTTTGTACGTTGGTATGTTGCCATCCATGTATGTCTTCCTTGAAGACGTTTACAGTACCAATAGGCACAATGCCTTGCGGTACAACAACTAGTATCCAAACATAGTTGTTATACATGGAATCCATTTCGGACTCATGGCACTTTGCCATAATAGGGAGTCGATACCTTGTATCACTTCCTCGTACGTAGTCGGTTGGTATACCTCCTCCAAGATTTACATCTTTAAGGGGTTACATCAGAAACCCATACCCCAGGTTGTTTTCTGATTCTCTCCGATCTACGCGGTTCTTGTGTATTTGAAGATTAATGGTTTAGTTTCATCCTTGATGAACTATTTATGTTCCATTACGGACTTCGTGCCTTGAACATATTACTTACTCCGATTTTCATCGAGTTTCACTATCCTCCCACTGACCACTGCATATCGGTATTCCTCTTAGGAAAACCGCATGGTGAGCAACAATCATATTGTTCTCTGTGAGATATATAAGTACTATACTTATGGTTTTCCCTAGGATAACCTATATTTGGCACTTATCCAATTTGGGTCTTAGTTTGGTATCATCCAAACGTTATGCCTGCATACCCAAATTATTAGGAATGAGAAACCCTGTTTCTTTCCTGTTCATATCCTATATGATATCTGTCAAACAGATTTATATGGAACCTTATTCTAAATAAGTTTTGCACTGTTAATACATATCCTGTTGAAGGAAATGATAGCTCAGAGCGACTCGTGATAAACCTTATCATGTCCAACAAAATTCGGTTTTCGTTCGGACACACCGTCTAACTGACGTGTCTCGGGAGGAGTCCTCATCTGAAAGAATACTATACTCTTTCATGTATGTTTGAAACTTACTGCTTAAGTATTTTCCATTACGGTCTTACCGTGACGGTATAATACTATAGTCGATCTGTTTATCTACTTCGTGTCGAAACTCTAATAGTTTCCGATCTGTGTTCTTCAAAAGAAACACATAACCATAACGTGATGCCACATCCGTTAAGGTCACGAAATATTCATGTTCACATCTAGCCTAGCTAGATATGGGCCCACTAACTTCACCATGAATAGGGCTAACAGATCGGTGGCACTTACACTATTACCAAGTAAACAGTGTTTTAGGTACTTTACCTAACAAACTAGATTCGTAGACTTTATTTGAATAGTCAAATCAGTCCTAGTACCCACTCTTCAAAAGTGCGGATATACGAGTCTTGTTTAATTGTGTCCCAGACAACAATGCCACAAATAAGTCTCTATTGATCAAATCAATTTGAGCTATTTATTTGTCATTTTATATGTTTTGAGATTTTAATTATATTCAAAATATAAATTCTGTTATTCACATCTAATGTGTTTATCTCAGTATCATCTTTATATAATGAAACACTTAGTGTTCTAGAATATAAAGGTTTATCCACAATGGATTAAACACTGATATAGAGATAATGTCTCTAGTCAAACTAGTTACATTATAACAGTTCCTAATTTAAGTACACACCCGAAGGGTAGTTCCTAAACTTAGGTATCTACGGTCGAAACAGCGACTTTCGTCCCGTTTCCGATTCGCAGAGCAATCTCAGCTTGAAGTCAGTATCCTGCTCAAAGCAGATTCTGAACATCAATACATATATTTTATGTACCACACTAAGTATTTAAAATCTAATTTCAATACTAGTAGTGAACATAACTTTGACAATATTTTTAAAGTAAGAGCCTTGCCCTTTCTTTAATTCCTTCGTGTCTGCCATATCCAAATGGTAGTCACTTTGGGATATGTCAATTATCCTTTTCAATATTTCAGAAACCTTAGGCCAAGCCTTGGGTTTTAGAATATCGAAACGATGTGCACCTCGTGCTACATGCCCAATTGCAAACTTTGACTTTTCACCTCTAGAATAGTCAATTAATTCTCCAAGAATTATTTATTGCAATTTTAATACTTATTAAATCTAAAATTAGATTTATGACAAGTATATTAAATTAAGCATTAAGTCATCATCACATAAATCTTCCAAAGATTTTATGCTCTACTTATTTTGCTTAATTTTGGGCTTAAGGTATAATAAGTTATTTTATCAAATAAAGTAACCTATTATTTATTCCCAATTTGAAAATTAAATCATTTAAAATATTTTAATCCCAGATTATATTTTAAATATCCAACTTTTCAATTTTATCTTGATTACAATAGTCCAACTATTTAATCAACGATTAGTGGTACTATATATATTATAATGATTATAATAGTCCAACTATATAATCAAATATAATCCAAATTAATTAACCTCAATTACATTGATTACTATAATCCAATTATAAAATCAACTGTAAACTGAAATTAATTAATTCAAATATATTGATTAATATAATCCAATTATATATAATCAAGTATAATACAGTCCAACTGTTTATTAAAAAACAATAAATATTAGTCCAACTAATACTTTTAAATATTTGACGAGTGATATTTGTTTGAGCGCGTATGGCGAGTAATTGAACGAATATTGCAAATTCAATTCTTGCCTCCCACTATTTTTCGTCGAGCCTCTAACCCTCTGTCGAGTACTCGGGAAACCGTGTTTCCTAGTGGGCTAGGATCCCGTTAAATATCACACAATCTTGACTTTGGCCAACAAATTGTATGATAATTAACTAGGTAGATCTCTAAGATCAATTGGATCTAATCCAATTCCTAGATCCAGTAGGTGGACATCCAAGTCCGAAACATATATCTTATATATGCCTATATATATATATATACCCTAACCTTTTTCCTCTGAATCAACTAGGCCTTGGCTTTGGCACAACAAACCTAATGATCCCAGTCAAGCGCGGACCCATTGACCATGGAAGCTTCGTAATCAATGTCGATGGACAAGAAGTGGTCTTGACTTTGGCCAACAAACCACAACTTGGACAAGACACCAATATGGAACAAAGCCTCGTGATTCAAACACATCTTCGACGGACAAGGGCTTGACTTTGGCCAACAACCCATGCCAATCTAGGATCTTGAGCAAGAATCACTCAATGGAAGGAAAAGACGCATGATATTTGATGAGGGCTTTTCGCGTGCAAATTGGCTACCAATTTCATTATCTTTGTTAAGGTCTCATCATCATACACCCTTAAACATGCATTCTAAATACATAATAAAGCGAGTATGAAAATAAATAATAATGATATGCGGATGGATACTTAACATTGATCCTAGATCAAATCTCTCCCTTTCTCACTCAAGCTAGCACTTGTATTACTTCTACCCGTTACACTACACTTCTAAAGAAACCTCATTTACATTGAGGGGAATAGGTGAGAAGAGAATACAAAGAGAATAAAGGTGATAAGGCTGGACACGCAGGTCCAATTTAATAAATCGAATTTATTACAACAATTTCCAAAATTGCCCCACCCGACTAATATCCATCCGATATACATTATTCATTCATCACAACCACGTATTCACACATAAGCATGCTATCAATCAATCTAATCAAATTAATTAATCTGATAATTATGTGATCATCCAATGTTCAAACAACGATTTGATTTTGCTCGAGTCAAACTCGTTTTTGCGAATAAGTACTCAAAGTACGAATTCATGAATTAAATTAAACTACATCATTAAATCCAATTTAACATGTATTTAATACTAATTCACTATTCAATTCCAAATTAAATATTACACTTTATTTAATAAACCTTACGACTTAAATTCCAAATTTAATCGTTCGGTCTCAAAGCCCGATTAACGTCCAACGTCAATTCAATTCAGTCTAATGGGCTTTAATTAATTTCTTAAGGCGTGGGCTTCGGCAACCCAAACCCCAATCCAGGAGTAACCCCATAAGCCCTAAATCAATTTAGGCCCATTAGGCCCAATTAAACTTTAAAGGTTTATTAGTCGCATTTGGGCTTTATGGTAAGGTTTTGGGCCCAATTGGATCCAATCCATTTGGCCTAAACCCAACTTGATAAAATCAAGCCCAATAAGCCCAATTACAACTTTAATGCCCAAATCCAATTTAAGGCCTAAATAATTAAATTACATAAATCCAATTTCGCAATTTAATTACCTAAAGTGCATTACATGATTAATCACCCAAATCAATATTTCCAAAACATGAAATTAGTCCAATTAATCATGCTCATTATCATCATATGTCCAACATACAAATGAAAAATCAAACCCATTTACATGCTTCTAAGTCTCGGCCAAGGAGGGATTTTGTGTCCGATTTGGTTTCAATCCAATCGAACCCACAATCGACATTAATCAACATCCAATTTGATTTCATACACATCCAATGTCACAAAATCAAAAATCCAAGACTTATAGGGCATAATGCATTCGGCCACCTAAGGAAATTGGGGATTTTTGTTCAATTCAAAATTCAATCCAATTAATCTTAAATTAACATCATCCTATATGATTCCAATTCATCCAATGAATCAAAATCAAAAAATCCCAAATTTCAAATACCCTAAACTTTCGGCCAACATATATTTGGGGAAAATTATTCCAATCAATTTTCATGAAATTGATCCAATCAACTTCAATACACACATTTAAGCATATTCATCAATCCAATTTCAAAAATCATGCTCAAATTCAATTACCCAAATTTTAAGCCCTAAATTTTTCATGCTCAAACCTAGGCTCTTGATGCCATTGTTGGTTTCTATTAGGTCCCGGATCGATTATAAGCATGAAAAACATTGCGAATACATATCGACGAGTTGCGGAATACTCACATCGATCGGTTGAGACGATTTGAAGACGAATCAAGCCAAAAACCCACTCCTGCTTGCTCACGGCCGCCACTGTGCAGATTTGCTCACTGGTTTGAGCTGATTCGGGTCTCATTTCGAGCTCCAAACTTCGTCGAATGAGTCCCGCCTCATGGGTGAACCTCCCTAACACCTTCGCAATAGTCGTAAGTGTGCTAGCACTTGATTTTTCCATGAAAAATCCACTCATTGCTCCCCAAGCTCACGCCAGTGAGTTGTGAAGAGAGAGAAAACACCCTTTTGGGCGTGAGAAAGAGAGAAGAATAGGAGGAAGTGTGTAATGGTTGACTTGGTAATGAATTACCAAAATGCTTTATATATTTCCAAAAATAATAAGCATATACCATTTTATTTATCAAATAAAATCAAATGGAAATGGCTATCTCAACCACCAACACTATTCCCAACACTTACATCAACTATTCATTACTTTATAAAGTGATGTATGTTTTTCAATCAATCAATCACATCAATCAATCACATCACTCAAAGTGACATTTGATTTGACGCTTGATGTGACGAATGATTTGACGCTTGATGTGACTTGCGTCGCCGCACTCGAATTCGAAATACGAATGCGCTCGCAATCACACTCGGGCTCGGTTTCGCTAATTCCTAATTAGCGAGTTTTCCGTCGCGTCGTAATTAAATGATTACGCCTAGCGAATTCACTATTCACGTCGCTAACGAATTAATTCTAAATTAATTCGTTCGCCCGAATTAAAATCCAATTTCAATTTCCGCCGAAATCCAATTTCGTTTAATATATCGAATATATTAATTTATCGATTAATTCCAAATTAATCATATCTCTCTCTAGACGATATTTTATCCTAGATAAAATATCTCCGTAATTAATCCTAGATTAAATTTCTCTCTCTTCTATATAATCCCAGATTATTAATGAGTGCGAGTTATGCGTCATCGGTGCATTATCGGGAAGCGACCCATGAGATCCCCGGATAATTCGGCAGTAAATACGGTCGTCGGAGTATCCGAATCACGTACGTACCAAGTACTACGTTCTACCGATTTACGAGACAAGATCGGCTTCTAGCAAAGCACGAAGTCTATCCAATTCTCCTGTCATATTCATCTAAGAATATTTAAGATCTATATCAAGCGTAGTATACCAAGTATTGTGTATATCGGCCAGTATCGGATAGTCACGTGCTAGGGCTGGGGCTGGATAAGTGTCTGCCCCGTCCGAAGCACATATCGGATGTCTGGTAACTAGTCTCTATAATCGGATATACATGACCTTGTCATAATATCCCGATGGCCGGCCAGCACTTAAGAGCACTAATACCGTATCCTGCGTGACATCATCTCCACTATGACTGGAGTGATACTTCCGTCTTGACATCACACCCAACACTCTACAACAAACAATACGATTCTCAATATACCCACATTGGCGTCACAGAACTGGTTAGAGTCCTGGACGACCTCAACTAAAGCATATTGATTGTCGTAAGCATTAGCGGTGCAAGTCTCAGGTTAAGACCATACACACCTACCCTGATGTCGGACTCCCATAGACACATAGTCATAATACCAATGGGATTTCGAGGGGTCTATCCAGAGCGAAGCTGTTTCCCGTACCATCGGTGAAACACAACCTCCTATCGCACTTGCATAAGTATCCAATACTTATATATATGAGAACTATGTCGTTGTGCCCTCACAACGCGCACAAGTGCAATACTAGCCTATTCCGCATTATCGATGTCCAGTCTCGATATATACTCCGGCTAGGGATATTTAATGATTAATCCTTCGTGGACTGATACTGTCTCATATCATTCTCAATCCAGGAACTAATCATAGGGACCTCTCTTCATTTATATATCTAAGGTGATCTAATCACAAATGATGAGAGTGCAATTTCCTTGTCACATAGTTAATTTGTACAACAACACTATGATCTGTACAAATAGTGACGCTATGGGTCATATTATCTAACACACTGTGGGCTTCGCCCCCATGATCCATTCCCCAAAACTCAACTGAAAGCGGGCCTCACCATTAATTTCACCATCTGAACCTTTACACTGATGTGGACCTCAGCCCCGAGATTTCTACCCCAAACTCATACAGTGCTTTCGCTGTTTCTGATTGGCTCATCTCCGCCGCTTTCACTTTTCTGTCTTCGAAACCTCTGATACAAAACACAAAACACAAAACACAAAACAAAAGAATGCAATAATGGGTTATTGTATGCATGGATGCATGATTTTTCTTTATCCTGTTGGGTTAGGTCTTCTGAGGTGACCATCCAGTCTTGTGCCCCTCAGGCAAATACAGCTTCAATCTGTCAACATTGATGGGCTCGTGAACTCATTTCTTCCAAGTCTGACAGTCTCACTGCTCCATTTCCCATTACCTTCTGAACAATGTAGGGCCCCTCCCAATTTGGTCTGAACTTTCCCCTCGGGTCTGTTGTTGATGGCTTCGACTACTTGAGTACTAGATCGCCTTTCTTGATCTTGGTGGGCCGCACCTTCTTGTTGAATGCTCGAGCCAGCCTCTTCTGATAAATCTGCATGTGATGCAGGGACTTCATCCTCTTCTCATCCATCAGAGCCAACTGTTCAAACCTTTGCGAGGTTCATTCCTGTTCTGGCAGTTCTACTTCTGCGAGTACCCGCATGGACTGTATCTCCATTTCAACCGCAGTTTCGCTTCCATTCCGTAGACCAAGGAATACGGCGTAGCTCCTGTTGCCGTTCTCACAGATGTTCTGTATCCCCACAAAGCATATGGCAGCTTATCAACCCAGTCTTTGTAGTTCTCAGTCATTTTTGCCAAGATCGTCTTTATTGTCTTGTTGGCTGCCTCGACTGACCCATTAGCCTGCGGCCTGTATGGTGAGGACTTGTGATGACCAATTCCGTATCTCTGTAGCATTGTCTTGGTCTCTCCCTGAAATTGGACTCCATTGTCCGTGACCACATGGTGCGACATACCATACCGGCAAATGAGATTCCGTGCAATGAACTTTGCCATCTGCTTTGCTGTCACATTGCGGAAAGACTCAGCTTCTACCCACTTCGAGAAATAGTCAACTGCCACCACTATAAAGCGGTGCCCATTCGAGGCATTCGGTCGGATTTCCCCGATCATGTCAATCCCTCATGCTGAGAAGGGCCATGGCTCTGACAGCCCATGCAATTCTGTGTGCGGCAGATGATTCAAGTTGCCGTGTGCTTGGCAGTCATGACAGTGCTTTACCAGTCTTGCGCAATCAGCTTCCATGGTTGACCAATAGAAACCTTGCCTCACAATCTTGCGAGACAAGTTCAGTCCATTCATGTGCGGCCCACATACTCCGGCATGTACCTTGTCCATTACCTTCTGAGCTTCTTCTCTGTTCAAGCATTTCAGCTGAATTCCATTTGCCTGCCTATTGTAGAGTTCTCCCTTCAAACTCACATACTGAGAAGCTAACTTCTGAATAGCCACTCGGTCATTTCTGCTTGCTTCCTCTAGGAATTCTCCATCCTCCAAGTACCTCTGTATGTCATAATACCAAGGCTTCCCATCACTAACCTCTACTTCCAGTATTCTTTCGATCTCATAGGTTGGCCTACATGCGGTTGTCAACACAAGCGGTCTCATCACCAGCTTCTCTGGATTTTCCCAAGTCGCGGCCAATGTTGCCAATGCATCTGCCATCTGATTCTCCTCTCTTGGCAAATGCTGAAACTTACAGTCAGGGATAGCATGCGTCAGATTCCTGAGGTGGGACAAATAAGGCTTCAGCCGTTCTTCCTTCAATTCCCATTCTCCTTGCATCTGTCGGATTACCAGCATTGAATCTCCGTAGACTTCCACATTCTTAGCACTCAAGGCTATCAATGCTGTCAATCCGAAAGCACATGCTTCATACTCAGCCATGTTATTCGTCACTCTGAAAGTTAGCCTCTTGGCCATAGGCAGGGTTTCTCCCTCAGGGGTTACCATTACACTCTCGATTCATGCTCCTTTGCAATTCACTGCTCCATCAAAATACATCTTCCATCCTTGGACGGCTATAGCTTGGATTTCCTCGTCGGAAAACTCAAACTTATACTGATCTCCTTCAACAGGTTGCAACGCTAGGAATTCGGTCACGGCTCGCCCTTTGATTACCTTGGAGGTGAGGTACTCAATGTCAAATTCAGTCAACAGCACTAACCATCTGCCTAACTTCCCAACCAGCGAGGGTACTGAGTGCAAGTACTTCAAAGGATTCTCCTTTGCTACTACCTGGATCTAGTAAGATTGGAAGTAATGGCGCAACTTTCTGGATGCCCACACGACTGCTAAACAAATCTTCTCCACCTCTTGATAACGGGCTTCGTACGGAAGTAACTTTTACTGAGGTAGTAGATGGCGTGTTCTACTCCTGTCTCATCAGCTTGTATCATCATAGCTCCCAATGCTTCTGACTCTATAGCGAAATACAATACCAAAGGCTTTCTCGGTCTCAGAGGTTTCAACACAGGCGTCTTTACCAAATACTCTCTGATTCTGTCGAAGGCCGTCTGACACTGTTCATTATTCTCCGGTTTAGTTCCCCGCGGACTACTCCGTACTCTCAACTAGGCCCCGAGTCTAGAACAGCATGCGTCGCCCAAGTTCTGTGTCCTACAGGAAGACCTCAAACCATTGGGTTCGGAATGGTCCCTTACTTATGTCGTTGTGATGATATAATTTGTGCACTAAATCAACCGCATCTATCCAATAATCATGTTCAAAGGTCACTTAGATCTAATATGCATTCGCTAACTAAGTCCTAATCTAAGTTTGCATGCTTGAAAGTAAGTCTTTAGAAATAAACACGCAATACCATATATTGAACACATTAAGCCATCAAACCAACAAAATAAATAATTGCTCAAACATGAACATAAACTAAACTAGATATTATGCATAAGAATAATGAAATAACATGTCTAATAACACAATCATGCTTCAAAATTAAATAACGAAATTAAAATAAACCATGATTAAAATAATAAATAAACATCCTATAAACTACAACATGCTCAAACACAAATTTGGATGGGACAAAACATATGTCTCTTAAGTGGTACGTGGCGTTGTATCCCGAGTACAAACCGCACTACCGTCCATTCGGGTTCGGCTACGGAATTTACGTCCGGGTTTCCATCCAATATACCACAAAAGGGAACACATGTCCCGCCCATCCAACAATCAAATCATGCCTCAAACGACTCTCATGCAATTATATATCAAAGTAGAATAAAATAAAGAATAAAGAAGATAGGTAAAAGGTACCCTCAGGTCTAACCTCTTTTGTCGATCTTTGGAAGCGCGTTCCAAGTCCGTTGGAAGGGCGAATGATCCGAAACCTTTCCAAATTGTTTGCTCACTGTTTTCCCTTGTTGTTTTGATGCTTGGGCTGCTGTTTTACCTTCGTTTCACCGCCGTTTGGTCGCTGCGTTTCAGGTCGCTGTTTCGGGCGTTTGGTGGACTGTTTTGGGTGATTTTGGTGGCTTAGGGAGGTGTGTTTGTAAAGATTTTTAAGGAAACTTTTTGGGATTTTTGGGATGGTTTCTAGATGGTTTTAGGGCTGTTTTTATGGGCTAAGGACGCAAGGAACCTGGCCAGAACAGCGGCTAAAACACAGCAGTTCACTGGTGCAGTGAAGCCGTTTTCAGGGGCTGTTTTGGCGCTACTTTGGGGCTGCTTTGGGCCTACTTTTTGCGGCACTTCAGGGGTGAATGGTGGTTGGAAGTTGGCAAAGGAAGGGTGTGATTGTGGGTCGTGTGTGAATGGTGTTGGTGGATGGTGGTGGATGCGGCAATGGAGGTTTCTTTGCTTCAAGAATGCGGCAATGGGGATCAAGGGGGATGCTTGGGGCGTGCAAGGATGCTTCACAAGATGCTTGAATGAGGTATTTTAGCTTGGGTTCAGTATGGGGGCAAAGGTCTCTTTTTATAGACAAAGGGAAAAGGCATTCCTTTTTAGATTAGGAAGGAATCTCCTAATTGATTCCTAATAAGGAATCAATCTCCTAATTAGGATTTGGGATTGGATTTGATTTGGTAATGATTTTATTGATTTCTTTTATTTAGGTAAGGATTTACAACAGATTTAAACATGTGATTAATGTGCAATTACCTAATAAAGGGCAATGGGCGTGAATCATGTCCAATGGGCATAGGTTTGGTTTGACTTGGTTTGACTTGGGTTGACTTGGGTTGACTTGGGTATTTGGGCTTGCTTTGGTTAGGTATGTGGTCTATGGGAGTTTTGGGCCTAAGGTGAGCTTAGAAACGGAGGTATAACAAGCAACCGAAGTGAAACAACTCGGGTAAATCCATCAAAAATTGTATTTTCCAACTTTACCCTTCCAACGTTCTTTTCCAGCGGCTTTCATGACTAAGAGGGAGTTGTCTCCATGTAAGACTCCTCATCGGGTGTTACTCAAAAATGCAATGCCTACACTAAGGCTTACAGATCGGTGGCATTTGCACTTTTACCCGGTAAATGTGTTTTAGGCACTTTGCCCAATAAACTAGATTCGTCGACTTTATTTGAATGGAATCAAATTAGTCCGAGTACCCACTCTTCAAAAGTGTGGATATACGATTCATGTTTTATTGTGTCCCAGACAACAATGCCATAATTAGTTTCATCTGATCAAATCAGTTTGAGCTATTTGTTTGTCATATTATATATTCGAGATTTTATTTATATTCAAAATATAGATGCTGTTATTCACATCTAATGTGTTTATCTCAATATTATCTTTATAAAATAAAACACTTTAGTGTTCTATAATATAAAGGTTCACCCGCAGCGGGTTAAACGCTGATATAAAGATAATGTTCCTAGTCAAACTAGTTACATTATAACAGTTTCCTAATTTAGGTACATACCCGAGGGTAGTTCCTAAACTTAGGTATCTACAGTTAAAACAGCGACTTTCGTCCCGTTTCCAATTCGCAGATTAATCTCAAATGATGTCAGTATTCTGTTCAAAACAGATTCTGAACATCCATACATATATTTTATGTACCACACTAAGTATTCAAAATCTAATTTTAATACTAGCAGTGAACATAATGTTTGACAAACATATTTGAAGTCAGAGTCTTGCTAGTCTTCAATTCCTTCATGTCTGCTTTGTCCAAACGACAGTCACGCTTCCGCGATCTCGTTTGCCACATTTAGGCAGACATTTTTGGATATGTCCTTTATCTTCCCAGAAGACTATAATGATTTTACCTTTGCCAGTTTCAACACTCTAGAAGCCTTTGGCCAAGCCTTTGCCTTCTAGAATATCGAAGTAAGGTGCGACTTGCGCTACTTGCCTAATTGTAAATTTGACTTTGTCTCATTGAGAATAGTCATTAACTCTCCAAGAGTTATTTATTGCATTTAGTACTTCTAAAATCTAAAGATATATTCTTTGAAGGTCCTTCAATTTCTTTATCATACTTTAAGGATCTAATCCTTAGTTCTGAATAAGAAATTAAGGAGTCTACTGCGGTAAGTATAATGGATTAAGCACTTAAGTTATCATTACATAATCTTCCAAAGATTATGCTCTACTATTTGCTTAACTCCTGGCTTAGGCCTAATATATTATTTTATCAAATAAAATAACTTAATATTTTCCAGGACCATCCTGAAATTTTATTCCCAATATGAAAATTAAACCATTTAAATACATTTTCCCTAGGATTATGTTTTAATGTCAATCTTTCATTTTATCTTGATTCTAATAGTCCAACTATTTAATCAACGATTTTGGTACTATTTATTATAATGATTACAATAGTCCAACTATTTAATCAACTATAATTTTAATAGATTAAAATCAATTATATTGATTACTATAATCCAATTATAAAATCAACTATAAAAGAATAGTTTGAATATATAGTCCAACTATTTATTAAAACAACATTTAAATATTAGTCCAACTAACATTTAATTTATTTGACGAATGATATTTGTTTTTGAGCGCGTTATGGCGAGTAATTGAACGAGTATTGCAAATTCAATTCTTGCCTCCCACTATTTTTCGGCGAGCCTCTAACCCTGTGTCGAGTACTCGGGAAACCGCGTTTCCTAGTGGGCTAGGATCCCGTTAAATATCACATAATCTTGACTTTAGCCAACAAATTGTATGATAATTAACTAGGTAGATCTCTAAGATCGATTGGATCCAATCCAATTCCTAGATCCGGTAGGGGGACATCCAAGTCCGAAACATATATCTTATATATGACAATACATCCAATGTATTACCTAACCTTTTTCCTCTGAATCAACTAAGCTTGGCTTTGGCACAACAAACTTAGTGATCCCAGTTAAGCGTGACCCATTGACCATGAAAAGCTTCGTAATCAATGTCGATGGACAATAAGTGGTCTTGACTTTGGCCAACAAACCACAACTTGGACAAGACAACTGACATGGAACAAAGCTCTCGTGATTCAAACACATCCTCGACAGACAAAGGCCTTGACTTTGGCCAACAAACAATGACGTCTCGGATCTTGAGTGAGAATCACTCAATGGAAGGAAAGACGCTTAATATTATTTGAGGGTTTTTCGCGTGCAAATTGGCAACCAATTTATTATCTTTGTTAATGTCTCATCATCATACACCCTTAAACATGCATTCTAAACACATAATAAAGCGCGTATAATAAAATAATAATGATATGCGGATGGATACTTTACACATTGATCCTAGATAAAAACTCTCCATTTCTCTCTCCCGCTAGCACAAGTATCACTTCTACCCGTTACACTACACTTCTAAAGAAACCTCATTTACATTGAGGGGAATAGGTGAGAAGAGAATACAAAGAAATGAGAGGTAATAAGGCTTGACACGCAGGTCCAATTAATAAATCAAATTTATTACAATAATTTCTAAAATTGTCCCACCCATCTAATATCCATCCGATATACATTATCATGCATCGCAACCATGTATTCACACAAGCATGTTATCAATCAATCTAATCAAATTAATTAATCTGATAATTAGTGACCATCCATGTTCAAACAACGATTTGATTTTGCGTGAGTCAAACTCGTTTTGCGAATAATTACTCAAAGTACGAATTCTCGAATTAAATTAAACTACAACATAAATCCAATTTAATATGTATTTAATTCTAATTCACTATTTAATTCCAAATTAAATATCACACTTTATTTAACGAACCATTACGACATAAATTCCAAATTTAATCGCTACGGGTCTCAAAGTCCGATTAACGTCAACGTCCATTTAATTAAAGTCCAATGGGCTTTTAATTAATTTCTCGAGGCGTGGACTTTTGGTCAACTCAGGTCAAACCGAATAACCAAAATCCAATCCGGGAGTTACCCCATAAGCCCAGAAATCAATCTTGGCCCATTAGGCCCAATTAAACTTTAAAGGTCTATTTATCATATTTGGGCTTTATGGATGCGGTTTTGGGCCCAATTGGATCCAATCCAATTTGCCTCAACCCAACTTTGTACAACAAAGCCCAACAAGCCCAATTACAACACTAAAGCCCAGTTTCAGAAAATAGGCCCAAAATAATTAAATCACAAAAATCCAATTTCCAATTAATTACACTAAAGTGTATTACATGATTAATTACCCCATTAATATTTTTAAAACATCAATTAGCACTAATTAATCATGCCCATTTTCATCATCACATGTCCAACACATTTTGATTAAAATCAAACCCAAACATGCTTCACAAGTCTCGGCAATCAATGGAATTTTATATCAATTCCGAATTCAATCCAATCAAATCTAAATTAACATTAAATCCACATTTCCAATTGATTCAAGTCATCCAATGATCAAAAATCAAAAAATCACCAAAACCATTAGGGCTTCAAACCTCTCGGCCAACACCAAATTTGGGGAAAATTAATCCAATCCAATTTCATGAAATTGATCCAATCAAACTTCAATCCAACATGTTTTAAGCATACTCATTCATCCAATTTCACAAAATCATGCTTAAATATAAATTACCCAAATTTTAAGCCCTAAAAATTTCATGCTCAAATCTTGCTCTAGATGCCATTGTTGGTTTCTATTAAGGTCCCAAGATCAATTATAAGCATGAAATAATTGCGAATACACATCGAAGAAGTTGCGGAATACTTACATCGATCGGTTGAGCAACGCGGCAAGCAATGAAACTCCAAAAACTACTCACTGGTTTGGCGTGAACTGTAGTTTT
The DNA here is from genome assembly GCA_019454045.1 of Zanthoxylum bungeanum. Classification (NCBI taxonomy): domain Eukaryota; kingdom Viridiplantae; phylum Streptophyta; class Magnoliopsida; order Sapindales; family Rutaceae; genus Zanthoxylum; species Zanthoxylum bungeanum. Next base: position 53,837 of record SKCR01036115.1, read on the forward strand.
GTTGCTCATTGTTTTGGCTTCGTTTTTGGTCCTTCATCAAGCTCAAAGCATCGTCGAATGGTTCCGGCTCAGGGTGGGCTTCCCTATAACCTTCGCAAGTCTCGTAAGTGTGCTAGAACTTGTGATTTTTCCACAAAATCCACTCTTGCTTCCCTTTGTTTCTCGGTATTTTGCAACCAGAAAACCAGAAAAATTCAGCCCCAAGGGCGTGAGGAAGAAGAAAGAAATGAGATAGAGAGAGTTGTCAACTGTGATCCAAATTTGTGTATCTTATACACATGAGTGAATTTCAAATGCAATTCATTTGAATTTGGCTTTTAAAAGTCAAAAACTTTAAAGCCCAACCACTCACATCACTCAATCACATCAATCACAACTTGTCAAGTCACATCACTCAAAGTGACAAGTGATTTGACGTTTGATCGACTAGCAATTTGACACTTGATTTGACTTGCCGCACTCGAATTCGAAATGCGAATGGGCTCGCAAATAATCTCGGGCTCGGGTTCGCTAATTCCAAATTAATGAATTTTTTGTTGCATCGTAATTAAATGATTACGCCTAGCGAAGTCACTATTCACGTCGCTAACGAATTAATTCTAAATTAATTCGCTCGCCCGAATTAAAATCTAATTTTAATTCCTCATCGAAATCCAATTTCATTTAATATATCAAATCTATTAATTTCTCGATTAATTCCAAATTAATCGTTATCTCTCTTTTAATGGATATTTTATCCCAGATAAAATATCTCCGCAATTAATCCCATATTAATTTTCTATCTCTTCTAATTAATCCTAGATTAATATAGAGTGCGAGTTATACATCATCGGTGAATATTTGGGAAGCGACCCATGAGATCCCCAGATATGTTGGCAGTAAATTCGGTCATCGGACTATCCGAACACGTAAGTACCTCGTACTACATTTTACCAATTTACAAGACAAGGTTGGCCTCTAGCAAAGCGCCATGCCTACCCAATTCTCCGGAAACATCCTTACAGGAATAAAGGATATGTATCAAGCGTAGTATACGTAGTGTTGCGTATTTCTGTCCAGTATCGAATGATCACGTGCTAGGCCTGGGGCTGGAATTGTGTCTGCCCCGTACGAAGCACATGTCGGATGTCTTGTGACTATTCTCTATAATCGGATAAACCTGACCTTGTCATTTTATCCCGATAGCTGCAGCATTTAAGAGAACCAGTCCCGTATCCTACATGACCATCATCTCCATATGACTGGAGTGACACTTCCGTCTTGACATCACACCCAACACACTACGATTCTCAATATACCCAGCATTGGCATACACAGAACCTGTTAAAGCCCTGGACGACCACAACCAAAGTATATTGATTGTCGCAAGTGTTAGCGGTGCAAGTCTCAAGTTAAGATTAAATACACCTACCCTGATTTCAAACTTCCATAGACACATAGTCATACTACCAATGGAACTCTGAGGGGGTCTATCCAGAGTGAAGCTATTTCTCGTACCATCCGTAAAACACAACCTCCTATTACACTTGCATGAGTATCATATACCCAAATATATGAGAACTATGTCGTTGTGCCCTCACAACGTGCACAAGTGCAATACCAGTCTTTTACGTATTCATCGATGTCCAATCTCGATAATACTCTGACTATGGATATTTAATGATTTATCCTTTGTGGACTGATACTGTCTCATATCATTCTCCGTCCAGGAATAAATCATAGGGACCTCTCATCATTTATACATCTAGGTGATCTAATCACAAATGATAAGAGTGCAATCTCATTTGTCACATAGTTAATTTGTACAACAACACCATGATCTGTACAAATAGTGACGCTATGGGTCATAATTTTCCAACAGCTACAGTCAACAATAGTAAAGACCTCCGGTCATTACAGATACGAGCTATTTTAGTATGTGTAGACCATAGGATGGGTCTTGAAACATGTCTTTATTATCTTTGAGATATAAGAACAAGTTTCTTATAATGGAGAATAAAGTATGCAACCATTAGGGTCAGATTAGTTTTGAGTCTAATTATGACGTTAGACTGTCTATGTCATAAAGAGTCAGAAAATATACAGTGGGAGTGTCACAGATGATTCCACTGTGAAAGTGGAGTTAGTTGCAACTTATGAAGTATTGACTTATGAATTTGCATAGTGACCTTATAGATTAGAAGTTTGATATTAGTGTTGTGTTTGCGGTTGTCTACATAGTATTTTGTATTTGATCCGTAAATACTTAGACAGTTTAGTAGCTGAAGTACAATGTTGATGTGGCATATGAGTCATATTGATGTAGAACTTAGTTTCTACAAAAATATAAATGATGCTGGCTAAGGGAAATAATTGGATTTGTTTGACAAACTATATATATTATAGAGGACCTACTCGTTGTTGCCTACCTCTTGAGTGCTAGGTGAATTTTTGAGGGCCATGCTTATGTGATACACATTAAGATGTTTATATGACTAGAGCAAGTGGGAGAAATTATTAAGATTGGTGCTCGGAGCATCAATCCGAATCGTATTCATGTTCGATTCATGAATATGAGAAATAACTTTTTCCATAATATTACTTATTCAGGGTTGCACCTCTTGTCTTTTATTATATATTCGATCTAATAATTTAGATTGAAACTCAATCAAGTTTAGTGATATATATATATATATATATATATATATATATATATATATATATATTTATATATATATATATATATATATAAATACCCGATAATATATAATGTAGTGCGCAATTATAACGTAGCTTGTAATTTACATTGGAAAGTGTCACTACTAGAAATATATTATCAAATTAAGTTTCTGGTCAAGATTTACGGACACAGGTCGGTTAGTAAAAATCTGTTGAGACCAGTACATGTCGTATATTATGACTTGGTCAGATGGTTTATCCCAATGAACCATGAGTCTCAGGAGACTAGTATAGACGTGTAGGTATTTATTTGATAAACACTGAATGACTCACCGAAGATTACCTAATAGATGGTACACCAATGTCAATAGGAATCTTCTCGGGTTGAGTAGCATTGTGATTCTTTGACTTGAGATACCACTGTGGATATATATAAGTTATCCTCCACACTTAGATGGCCGTCACGTCACCGATCTATTAAGATCAGACCTCCGCCTGTTCGTTGGGTGTGGACTCATGTAAGTGTTCCTAGAACATGCCACATGATCTCTAAGCGTGATTATTGTGTTAATTAATCAAGAAAGTTGCGGAATACTTACAATGATCAGATTTAGGATTTCAAAGATCCATGGATGTTGAAGCTTCCAAGCTCATGGGTGAGTATCCCTATCACCTTCATTTGACTCCCTTATGTGCTAGCAAGAGCAAAAATGAACCCAAAAATCTCCCTCTAAGAGAAGCGAGATTTGGCTAAGAGAGAGGGAAGCAATTGACCCTTGGATATTAGGCCATTCGGCCATGCTTCATTTTGTGCGCCCAAAAACAAGACAATGGCTATTTTGTGCGCCAAACTAGAGAGAGCAAAATGTTTTTTGTGTTTTTTTCTTTTTTGGCCAATTCTGCATTTACCGAAATAAAAACCAGAGAGCAATATGACTTTTTCTTTCATTCGGCCAAGTTGGCCAAAAAAGGAAAAAAAATATCAATAGCTTCACGGCCAAAGAGAGAGAAATAAATAATGATTTTCCAAAATTCATTAATTGTCAATTTTAGTTGGTAGGTTTGATGGGTTAGTAAAATCCATTTTAATATCCCAACAACTTCCATCAAAAAATGACTAGTTGATATAAGTGAGTGGGTCCCACCACTTTGAATTCAAAATTCAAATTACTTATACAACACACTTCGGGCTCAGGTTCATTTAATCCGATTAAACGAATTTTCCGTCGTGACGTAATTAAATCCAATTTATTAAATAATAATGCCTAGCAAAATTATTACAAAAGTCGCTTACGAATTAATTCTAAATTAATTCATTCGCACGAATTAAAATCCAATTTTAATTCCGCATTGAAATCTAATTTCAATTAATATATCTAACATATTATTTAGCTCAATTAAATAAATTAAATAGTAAAATCTAATTTAACTCTTAAATTTACTTTACTGATTAATTCCAAATCAATCGCGTTCTCTCATCTCGATGAATTTAATCCCAGATAAATTTTCAACGCAATTAATCCCAGATTAATTCTATCTCTGATAATTAATCCTAGATTAATTCTCAATTCTTTCTCTGATAATTAATCCCAGATTAATTCTTGCCGTAATTAATCCCAGATTAATTTTCTCTCTAAATTAATCCCAGATTAATATTGTTCGAGTCAAATATCATCAGTGAATCTTTGGGATGCGACCCAAGAGATCTATGGATATGTTGGCAGTAAATACGATTATCGGACTATTTGAATACGTGCGTACCCGGTACCACGTTCTTACCGATTTACAAGACATGGTTGGCTTCTAGCAAAGCACTGTGCCTACCCAATTCTCCAGAAATATTCTTCTAGGGAATACATGATCTTTATCAGGCGTAGTATATGTAGTATTGCGCATTGCGATCCAGTTCAGATGTCACATGCTAGGCCTGGGGCTGGAGTTGTGTCTGGCCCGTACGAAGCATATATCGGATCACTAGCAACTAGTCTCTTTATGATCGGAAAGTCATGACCTAGTCATACTTCCCCGATGGCTATAGCACTTAGAGTACTAGTTTTTTATCCCTGTGTGATCATCATCTCCATATGAATGAAGTGATACTTCCATCTTAACATCACACCCAATACACTACGATTCTCAGTATACCCAGAAGAGGCGTACACAGAACCTGTTAAAGCCCCGGACGACCAAAACCAAAGTATATTGATTGTCGCAAGTATTAGCGATGCAAGTCTCAGGTTAAGACCAAATACACGTACCCTTATTCGGATTCCCATAGACACATAGTCATTCTACCAATGGGATTCTGAGGGGTCTATCCAGAGTGAAGCTGTTTCCGTACCATCGGTAAACAGAACCTCCTATTACACTTGCATGAGTATCCAATACCCAAATATATGAGAACTATGCCGTTACGCTTCCATAACACGCACAAGTGTAATACTAGCCTTTTCCGCATTATCGATGTCCAGTCTCGATAATACTACGACTAGGGATATTTAATTATTAAACCTTAGTGGATTTATACTGTCTCATATCTTATTAATCCGGTACTAATCATATGGACTTTTATCATTTATATATTCAGGTAATCCAATTACAAATGATAAAAGAGCAATTTCCTTTGTCACATAGTTAATTTGTACAACAACACCATGTTCTGTACAAATAGTGATGCTATGGGTCATAATTGTCCAACAATCTCCCACTTGGCCTATATCCAATCACTCAAATGTCTAACACCTGAACTATGTACAGGTCGCTCAAACTTCTGCTGAGAAACGGCTTTCATTAGCGGATTTGCAAGATTATCATCTGATGCGATTTATTCGACCATCACATCACCACGATGTATGATCGAACGAATCAGATGAATTAGTTGAAGTACATACTGGGATCATTGATAAGACAGCGGTTCCTTAGCCTGTACTATAGCCTAGCTCAGCTGCTAACACAACTACTCCTAATCTAATTAGGAATTTTATAGATCCAAAAATGCTTCTTTTGCTACCTCAGCTGCAGCAATTTTCTGCTCTTGTTGTTTATTCGGCAATAATATCTTGCTTGGAATATTTTCAGCTCACTGTTCCGTTATTCAAACCATATATGTACCCTTATTGAAACTTACAGTCATTTTTTATCGGTTTGGAAACTTGCAGTGGTGAGCCCAGTCACCTCAAGTTCTCATTTCCCCATATTCTCAGAAAGCATCCTTGGTTCATCCAAGTGTAGGCATTGCATTTTTGCATGTGAAACCCGATGATGAGTCTCATTTGGAGGCATTATCTTTTAAGTTGCAGAAGCCGCGGGAAACGGATGTCGAAAGGGAAGATTTAAGAATTGACGTTTTGTTGGATTTAGTTCACGTGTTTAGCTTCAGGTTCGCTTGTTGGACCTCCGTTTTAAAAATTATGCTCGGCCCAAAAAACCGGCAAACCTTTTAATCTTGGCCCAAACCCACTCATTTAGCCAACAAAACACATAACCCACCATCACCAAGCCACACCCACCATCACCAAGCCCACGCCCACCATCTAGGCCCACACGCCCATATCACCCTAAAATACCTCCAAATTAAATCAAATATTAAATTAAATATTAATTAAATAATGTAATTGAATTAAATAAAATAATTAAACCATTTACCAAATTAAATAAGACATAAAATATAATTATACCAAATTAAAATATTGTAACTTCCTAACTTAAAATATTATATACTAAATTAAAGAAATATTATGCCTAATTAAAATCAATCATAACCAATTAAAAATATTGACTTCCTAATCTAACAAATTAAATGCCTAATTAACACCAATCAAATATTCAACCTTCCTAATTCACCAAAATTTGTCCCCCCAATCAATCAAATCATTTCCTTGTTTGACACCAAATCCATGCAATCCTTACCCTCTCACTATAAAAATAGCACAAATCTAAACCTGAAGGCTCTCTCTAAAAAAAAAATCTCTCACTCACGGCACAAAGAATAAGCAAATACAATAAACCCTTAAAGCCACCACCACGTTAAAACAAAAGCATGCTCCTCCAATTCACCTTCACCTTAACGCCACTGCACTTCATGAGACCACGCCAATTCCCCTCCATGCAGCCACGTTAAAACACAAATCACAGTGCACACCCTGCAGAACCCTTCACGCCTTCATCCAGCAAGCAGCCCCCACTACAAACAAGACAACCTCAGTCACGTTCCACCCATTTTGCCACCTAGCCCTTCTCACAGACCTGATCAACACGCCCAGCACACCTTGATCACATTAAAACCGAAGTAATCATCCATCCACACGCCATCAGCCTTGGCCCCACACTCACAGCCTCTCGGCACTGGCAAGCATCACAGCCTATTCAACAAAGATAGCCTCTGATCACGTGAACAACATTGACCTTCAAAGCCCTTCAACGCCCCACTTGCATACTAACAAATCTGCCTCAACGCCACTGCCACCCAGTTACATGCCAAAACTGTCCCAAACTACCTCACAAATCTGCCTAAAACTGAAGCATAAATACCCCCAAACAGCCCTATAAACGACCCTTAACCACCCAAAATAGTAAGCCAAATAGCCCTAAAACCGCACCAAAACAATCCCTTAATACACCAAAACATTGAGCATAAAATACAGAGAAAACAGCAGTAAAACGGAGGTCAAACAGCAAGCAAAACAGCAAAACAGTGAGCTAAGACGCTAAACTAGTGAACTAGAGAAGTTGAAGAGCTTTAACCCTTCCGATCTCCGTGAAACGCAAGTACGAAAGTCGGCAAAAAAAGGTTAGACCTGAGGGTATTTTTCACACTTGTTTTCAGTTTTATCTTTATTATTTATTGAGTTTTGTTTGCATGATTATTATGTTAAAATGCATGTTATGGCCCTTGAATAGATAAATATGCATGTATTATGAAATGTTGTATGTTGTGGCCCTTGAGTAAAATGGAAAATGTGTCGCCTCTTATGGTATATAGGATGGAAACCCGGACATAAATTTCATAGCCGATTTCGAATAAACGATAGTATGATCTGTACTCGGGATATAACTCCACGTACCACTTGAGTAAACGACGCATATTTCGTTTTATGTTGTTTTGATGTGTTTATTATTCGTTATTTAATTTCTACATATTATTCGTTTGTGTAATGATGTGATCGAGCGCATGGGCTTAGTAAGTTGGATTAAAGGTCCCCTATTTTGAGGGGTTAAAATCCTTTACCACGATGCTTTTCCGCGCCGGTTGATGTATATTTGGTTGAATGTAAGATGTGTTCAATCGGGTATATGAAGTCCGATATTATTTATGTTATTTTTTATATGCATGATGTGATCGAACGCATGGGCTTAGTAAGTCGGATTAAATGTCCCCTATTTTGAGGGGTTAAAATCCTTTACCACGATGCTTTTCCGCGCCGGTTGATGTATATTCGGTTGAATGTAAGATGTGTTCAATCGGGTATACAAAGTCCGATATTATTCTTTATTTTTATATGCATTATGTGATCGAGCGCATGGGCTTAGTAAGTTGGATTAAAGGTCCCCTATTCTGAGGGGTTAAAATCCTTTACCACGATGTTTTGCCGCGCCGGTTGATGTATATTCGGTTGAATGTAAGATGTGTTCAATCGGGTATACGAAGTCCGATATCATTTTCTTTACTTTTTATATATGTATTGTGTTGATTGCGCATGGACTTAGTAAGTGCGATTAAAGGTCCTCTATTTTGAGAGGTTAAAATCCTTTACCACGATGCTTTGCCACGCTTTTAGCCCGTTATTATTTATTAGATGTCATCTATTCATCCGTTAATGTATATGTCATGTTGTTTACTATGTTTTGGAGGTCGCTGTTGTAACCCCGTTCGAACGCGTTTCAGAATGCCACACGAATGCATGTTTTCTGTCTGGTCCTGTTCGAACGCGTTATCAAACGCTATACGAACGCGAACCTTATGTTTACCGTTCGAACGCGTATACGAACGCCGCACGAACGCCCACGGTAAACAGGTCCTCATGCATCACATCACGACATGTCTATCTTAGCATATAGTTATCTATTTTCACCTTATGCATTTGTATTACCTCTTTAGTTATCTATTTCCATTATGCACTTAATTGTCTTTCCTTAATATCCATGCTTGTAAGAATGTTATTTGTTTGCGCTTCTGTGTCTACCAATGTGAAATTGTATGCTTTCCGTATGTCAATTTATCCTTATGCATGAATTCAGACATAGATTATATGCAAATAGTTGTATGCAAATATGAAAATGTGTTATATGATATGAGATTTGTACCTATGCATACAAACTTAGGAGTAAATTATCATTGGAAATATGTTGCTTAGGCTTGGTAAGATTATTGCACAAATCATTTTATTACAAGTGGCATAAGTAAGGGACCATTCCGAACCCAACGGTTTGAGGTATTCCCTTGCGAGGGGTGAGTGCGGCCTTAAATCTTTGTCCCGATTCACACCGGGTGGCGACTATATTATTCTCCAGTTTAGTCCCCCGCGGGCTACTCCGTACTCCCAACCGGGCCGCGAGCCCGGAACAGCATGCGTCACCCAATTTGTAACAGTCTGACGACTTCACTGGGGATAGAGAATCGGCCCCGAAATAATGTCTTGTGATGTTTGGATTTTTGTTTTAATTGACCATTTCTATAATGGGTAAAATGGGGGTTTGATCAAAGACATTTTTTTAAGGCTAGGTAATGGTTTGGTGTCTTCCTTCATTCACTACCCTTCGAGGAAAAGCTGTGAAGGCACCTAGATAATCATTACTCGTAGCTCGTTGTGACGTACTAGTTTGGAGGACTCGTTGTTTATTCATGTCACCAAGCGATAAGAGCCTAAGCGGCTTGGGTACTTAAGAGTGCCTCGCTTCACCCTCCCTCTGGGGAATCTACAACGGGAAATCCATTCGACAGTTAGTCACACGCCATGACTTATTGGCACGTACTTTTAGGGTATAAAAAAGGTACACTCACTTGGTTGCTCGAACCCTTGAGTGGGGAGACCTAGTTGTGGGCAATCCTTCGCCAGCAAGAGTCTTTGTCTATACTCTCACGAACCCACCCATAGACCGGGGTTGTATGGCTAAAGTAACAATTATTTCCTTTAGCATGTGATTGTGGACCATCCTTATTTGGGTGCAGTTGGACTTTTTTTCAGAAACGCGAACTTGCTGGGCCATTTAAACTGGGGCGAGTTTGTATCCTATGACCATTAGGCCCAAAGCTTCTGAAATATTGGTGGGCCACTCTATAGAGATTATTATTTTATGTTTGCATAACCTTTCTTTTATGCTTGTGTTGGGAACATCGCCGTTTGGATCCATTTGGACCTTTTGTCATGAGGTATGGGCTTGTTGGGCCATTTAAACTGGGACAAGAACATATCTTATGACGATTGGGCCAAAAGCTTCTAAAACGCCAATGGGCCATCATGTGCTTGTGTTCGGAACATTACCATTTAGATTTAGTTGGACTCCTTGCCATGAGATGTGAACTCGTTGGGCCATTTAAACTGGGACGGGTTCACTCATATGACAGTTAGCCCAAAAGCTTCTAAAATGATAATGGGCCGATTTGTTTGAAAATTTTAATTGATTTAGTATGTTCTATATGTTACATGCATCTCATGCACCTCATACATACATACATCATGTTAACACCCTCTATGTTTATAAACGACATCAAAGATTCCCGTTGGGTTAGGGAAGAGAGAAGACTTATTAAAAGACCGGTAACAGATATGAGTACATCCGATAATGAGGTATCCCGGATAGATCAGTTGGAAAATGGTTTCGCCAAGATTACTGAACAATTGAAAGCCTTGACTACTGCCATGAAAAATATGGTTGTGCCCCGTGCTGGGGGAAACTCTGAGAATGTAAGACGTGAGGAGCCTCCGAATGGGTTGGGGGATGACATCCCCGCTTTTGATGATGATATGGCTGATTATGCCACTGGGAGAACAGTTGGGTCTCAGGCAGAATTGCAGAAACTCTGTGACCAGGTAGAGTCTGTTACCCGTAAGATGAAGGGTAAGGATGAAGACTTACTAGACTATGAGGCGATGACCTTTGAGGAACAGTTGCCTGCTTAGTTCAGAATGCCCGACATGGCCAAATTTGAAGGGAATGGGGATCTGAGGGTCCATCTCCATCAGTATGTTTTAGTTATGAGTTCAGTGGGTTTATCCAAGCGCCAGGTCCAGAAAATGTTCAGGATGTCGCTCGAGGGGGCACTCGTAGTGTGGTATCACAGCCTTGAGAAAAAAGTTAAAGAAGATTGGAAGGAATTGGCAGATGCATTTCTAAAACAGTATGTTACGGACTTGGAGGTTGATTTATCACTCCGAGATTTGGAGAACACTAAGCAGAAGCCGGAGGAGAGCTTCAAGGAGTATGTAGACCGCTGGAGAGGTCAACTTTTGAAAATGCAGACTCGGCCTTCAGAGAAGGACCAGATTAAGATGATTATCAAGGGTACTAAGCCTTCAATTTATGGCAAGTTGGGGAGGATGACCTCCATGATTGTGGATTTCCGACAGTTGAGAGAGACTGTTATGGATATTAAAGAAGAGGAGGCTGAAAATAGAAAGTTTTATGGCCTGAATAAAAGAACTTTTGGGGGGCATTCTGAGACCAAGCCCACTACGGCCGAGGTCGCTACCGTCAGAAATAGGCGATTCTCTAATCTTGGTAGACCTATGTCAAAGGTGCTTGAGAAGTTGAAAGGACAATGACTCATGAAGCCTTTAGACCCTAGACCAATCCCAAACCCTGTGCCACACTACTTTGACCTGAACCAATATTGCCACTTCCACCAACAAAAAGGCCATGACACTGACAACTGCCCCCGCCTTAGGCATGAAATCCAAAACCTCATCGATGCTCACAAAATACCCGACCCAGAGAAAGAACAACCCAACACACACATAAACCCTCTACCAAACTACCACTTTGTTCCACCACCCACCTACATGATCAACTCTAGCCTACCCGAAACCTTTGTCCTCCAAACCCTCAACCACCAAGCTTCTTACATGGATGACAGCGAAGAACCATAGGCCAAGGAAGAAGGCAGTGCTGCAGATGATGGAGCTATTCCTCCTAGTCTATTTGATCCAGCATTTTTAAATAAAGACATTGATTTTGCTTGCTTGTTCGAACTTTTTTTTTCTCAACGATAATAAAGACGTTCATTTCGTTTACTTGCCTAAGCCTCTTCCTGCAACATGAGTATATTTGAAAAAAACATTAAACCTTGGTACTATGATACTCAGCGATATTTAGAACACGGGGAATCTTCGAAAGAAGCAAGCATAAAAGATAAGATAGCCATTCAAAAAGTGGGAAATATGGGCAGTGAGACTGTCAGATTTGGAAGGGAACGAGTTCACCAGGCCGATCAATGTTGACAGATTGAAGCTGTACTTTGCCTGAGGAAGGGAATAATGGTCACCAGAGGAATTGGCAGAAGACCTAACCCAATGGGATAGAAAATTCACTCATACATGCATACATACGCGTAACCTATTTTGCATTCTTTTTTGTGTTTGTTTTGTTCTGTATTCACAGGTTTCAAAGAAGAAAAGAGAAAGCGGCAAGCCAACTAGAATCAGCAACATATGAGTAGTACTTTCGGGGATAAATCCCAGGGTTGAGGCCCATATCAGTTTCAGTCTTGGGGATGAGTCCTAGGGGCGAGGCCCATGTCAGTATTAGTTTGAGGCGAGGCCCACATCAATCTGGGGGCGAGGCCCACACCCTTATCAGAATCAGTTTTGCCGGGTATGACACTCCGGGTATGGAGACACATCAGTATCAGTTTTGCTGGGTACGGCACTCTGGGGGCGAGGCCCACATCATTATCAGAATTAATTTTGCCGGGTATGACACTATGGGAAAAAGACCCACAGTTCAGGGAAAAAGACCATTATCTCAACTCAAATCGGGAACAAGACCCACAGTTTAGGGAAGAAGACCCTTGTCTCAACTCAAATCGGGAACAAGACCCACAGTTCAGGGAAAAAAACCCTTATCTCAACTCAAATCGGGAACAAGACCCACAGTTTAGGGAAAAAGACCCTTATCTCAACTCAAATAGGGAACAAGACCCACAGTTCAGGGAAAAAGACCCTTATCTCAACTCAAATCAGGAACAAGACCTACAGTTCAGGGAAAAAGACCCTTATCTCAACTCAAATCGGGAACAAGACCCACAGTTCAGGGAAAAAGACCTTTATCTCAACTCAAATCGGGAACAAGACCCACAGTTCAGGGAAGAAGACCCTTATCTCAACTCAAATCGGGAACAAGACCCACAGTTCAAGGAAAAAGACCCTTATCTCAACTCAAATCGGGAACAAGAGCCACAGTTCCCTCGACTCAAATCGGGAATAAGACCCACAGTTCAGGGAAAAAGACCTTTATCTCAACTCAAATCGGGAACAAGACCCACAATTCAGGGAAGAAAACCCTTGTCTCAACTCAAATCGGGAACAAGACCCACAGTTCAGGGAAAAAGACCCTTATCTCAACTCAAATCGGGAACAAGACCCACAGTTCAGGGAAAAAGACCCTTATCTCAACTCAAATCGGGAACAAGACCCACAGTTCAGGGAAGAAGACCATTACCTCAACTCAAATCGGGAACAAGACCCACAGTTCAGGGAAGAAGACCCTTACCTCAACTCAAATCAGGAACAAGACCCACAGTTCAGGGAAGAAGACCCTTATCTCAACTCAAATCGGGAACAAGACCCACAACACAACTCAACTCAAATTAGGAATAAGACCCACAGCACCACTTAACTCAGATTGGGAACAAAACCCACAATACAACTCAATTCAACTTGGGAACAAGACCCACTCGACGGTTCGAGAATGAACCACCTCTCATCCACTCATTTCGAAGCTACATGGCAAGTTAAGTGGCAGCTGGCGAGCCAGGTAAGTAAAAATGCATTGCATAGACTTTGATAGGATTGTCACTGTCACACACTGCGCAAGTCCCATCAAAGTGGGGGCGACTGTAGGCATTGCATTTTTGCATATAAAACACGATGATGAGTCTCATTTGGAGGCACTATCTTTTAAGTCGCGGAAGCCGCGGGAAACGAACGTCGGAAGGGAAGAGTCAAGAATTGACGTTTTGTTGGATTTAGTTCACGTGTTTAGCTTCGGGTTCGCTTGTTGGACCTCCGTTTTAAAAATTAAGCTCGGCCCAAAAAACCCGCAAACCTTTTTATCTTGGCCCAAACCCACTCATTTAGCCAACACAACACCTAACCCACCATCACCAAGCCCACGCCCACCATCTAGGCCCACACGCCCATATCACCCTAAAATACCTCCAAATTAAATCAAATATTAAATTAAATATTAATTAAATAATGTAATTGAATTAAATAAAATAATTAAACCATTTACCAAATTAAATAAGACATAAAATATAATTATACCAAATTAAAATATTGTAACTTCCTAACTTAAAATATTATATACTAAATTAAAGAAATATTATGCCTAATTAAAATCAATCATAACCAATTAAAAATATTGCCTTCCTAATCTAACAAATTAAATGCCTAATTAACACCAATCAAATATTCAACCTTCCTAATTCACCAAAATTTGTCCCCCCAATCAATCAAATTCTTACCTTGTTTGACACCAAATCCATGCAAACCTTACCCTCTCACTATAAAAATAGCACAAATCTAAACCCGAAGGCTATCACTAAAAAAAAACTCTCTCACTCACGGCACAAAGAATAAGTAAATACAATAAACCCTTAAAGCCACCATCACGTTAAAACAAAAGCCTGCTCCTCCAATTCACCTTCACCTTAACGCCACTGCACTTCATGAGACCACGCCAATTCCCCTCCATGCAGCCACGTTAAAACACAAATCACAGTGCACACCCTGCAGAACCCTTCACGCCTTCATCCAGCAAGCAGCCCCCACAACAAACAAGACAACCTCAGTCACGTTCCACCCATTTTGCCACCTAGCACTTCTCACAGACCTGATCAACACGCCAGCACACCTTGATCACATTAAAACCGAAGTCATTAGCCACCCACACGCCATCAGCCTTGGCCCCACACTCACAGCCTCTCGGCACTGGCAAGCATCACAACCCATTCAACAAAGATAGCCTCTGATCATGTGAACAACATTGACCTTCAAATCCCTTCAACGCCCCACTTACATACTAACAAATCTGCCTCAACGCCACAGCCACCCAGTTACACGCCAAAACTGTCCCAAACTACCTCACAAATCTGCCTAAAACTGAAGCATAAATACCCCCCAAACAGCCCTATAAACCGACCCTTAACCACCCAAAAATAGTAAGCTAAATAGCCCTAAAACCGCACCAACACAGTCCCCTAATACACCAAAACAGTGAGCAGAAAATACAGAGAAAACAGCAGCAAAATGGAGGTCAAACAGCAAGCAAAACAGCAAAACAGTGAGCTAAGACGTTAAACCAATGAACCAGAGAAGTTGAGGAGCTTTAACCCTTCCGATCTCCGTGAAACGCAAGTCCGAAAGTCGGCAAAAAAATATTAGGCCTGAGGGTATTTTTCACACTTGTTTTCAGTTTTATCTTTATTATTTATTGAGTTTTGTTCGCTTGATTATTATGTTAAAATGCATGTTGTGGCCCTTGAGTAGATAAATATGCATGTATTATGAAATGTTGTATGTTGTGGCCCTTAAGTAAAACGGAAAATTTGTCGCCTCTTATGGTATATAGGATGGAAACCCGGACATAAATTTCATAGCCGATTCCGAATGGATGGTAGTATGATCTGTACTCGGGATACAACTCCACGTACCACTTGAGTAAACGGCACATATTTCGTTCTATGTTGTTTTGATGTGTTTATTATTCGTTATTTAATTTCTGTATATTATTCGTTTGTGTAATGATGTGATCGAGCGCATGGGCTTAGTAAGTTGGATTAAAGGTCCCCTATTTTGAGGGGTTAAATCCTTTACCACGATGCTTTGCCGCGCCAGTTGATGTATATTCGGTTGAATGTAAGATGTGTTCAATCGGGTATACGAAGTCCGATATTATTTATGTACTTTTTTATATGCATGATGTGATCGAGCGCATGGGCTTAGTAAGTCGGATTAAAGGTCCTCTATTTTGAGAGGTTAAAATCCTTTACCACAATGCTTTGCCATGCTTTTAGCCCGTTATTATTTATTAGATGTCATCTATTCATCCGTTCATGTATGTTTCATTTTTTTTACTGCGTTTTGGAGGTCGCTGCTGTAACCCGGTTCGAACACGTTTCAGAACGCCACACGAACGCATGTTTTCTGTCTGGTCCTGTTCGAACGCGTTATCAAACGCTATATGAACGCGAACCTTCTATTTACCGTTCGAACGCGTATACGAATGTCGGACGAACGCCCACGGTAAACAGGTCCTCATGCATCACATCACGACATGTCTATCTTAGCATATAGTTATCTCTTTTCACCTTATGCATTTGTATTACCTCTTTAGTTATCTATTTCCATTATGCACTTAATTGTCTTTCCTTAATATGCATGCTTGTAAGAATGTTATTTGTTTGCGCTTCTGTGCCTACCAATGTGAAATTGTATGCTTTCCGTATGTCAATTTATCCTTATGCATGAATTCGGACATAGATTATATACAAATAGTTGTATGCAAATATGAAAATGTGTTATATGATATGAGCTTTGTACCTATGCATACAAACTTAGGAGTAAATTATCCTTGGAAATATGTTGCTTAGGCTTGGTAAGATTGTTGCACAAATCATTTTATTACAAGTGGCATAAGTAAGGGACCATTACGAACCCAACGGTTTAAGGTATTCCCTTGCGAGGGGTGAGTGCGGCCTTAAATCTTTGTCTCGATTCACACCGGGTGCCGACTCCATTATTCTCCGGTTTAGTCCCCCGCGGGCTTCTCCGTACTCCCAACCGGGCCGCGAGCCCGGAACAGCATGCGTCGCCCAATTTGTGTCCAAAACCAAGATACTCAAGGATGTTCTTTACTTCAATCCAGTGACCATCACCTGGATTTTCCTGATTGCGACTACATATGCTCAAAGCATATGAGACATCATGTCATGTACATTTCAAAAACGTACGAGCTTTGGGAGGGTTGTCAGCAGCTTTCTAGATCTATCCCAGTAGATCTTTTTTCCTAGAATAAAGTCTGCTTCTCCCAGGTATTTCATGGAGAATTTTAATGAAAGCCAAGCTTTCACCGATTTTAGTATGGGAATGTGATTGTCGAGAAGCAATACATCATCAATGTTTAGGACAATGATTGTCAGTGTGCTCCCACTAACCTTCTTATATACACAAGAATCATATTCGTTTTGAATTAAATCATATACCATTATGATTACATCAAAATGCTGGTTCAAAGAATGCAATGCTTGTTTCAATCCATGAATGGATCGGTTTAACTTGCAAACCTTGTTTGCATGTTTTGGTACAAAAAAACTGTCAGGTTGTATATAAACATCCTGTAAAAGGTTTCCGTTTAAGGAAAGCGATTTTTACGTTCAACTGCCATATTTCATAAATGAAACATGCAGCATTAGCAAGCATTATCCAAATGGATTTAATCATGGCAACATGTGAAAAAATTTCATCGTAGTCGACACTATGTTGTTGACGATACCCTTTCTGTACAAGCCTAGCTGTGTACGTTTGTATGTTGCCATCTATATTTGTCTTCCTTGAAGACCTATTTAGTACCAATAGGCACAATGCCTTCTGGTACATTAACCAGTGTCCAAACTTAGTTGGTATACATGGAATCCATTTCGGACTTCATGGTACTTTGCCATAAAAGGATTCGATACCTTGTATCACTTCCTCATACGTAGTCGGTTCGTTATCCTCAATAAGATTGACATCTACATGAGGTGAGATCAGAAACTCATACCTCCCAGGTTTTTTTCTGACTCTCTCCGACCTACGCGGTTCTTATGTATTCAAAGATTGTGGTACAGTTTCATCCCTGATGAACTGTTTGTGTTCCGTAAAGGAGTCGGTGTCTGGAACAGTATTACTCCGATTTTCATCGAGTTTTGCTTTCTTCCCACTTACCACTGCATATAGGAATTCCTCTTAGGAAAACCGCATGGAGAGCAATAATTATATTGTTCTCTTGTGAGTTGTATACGTATTATACTTTGGTTTCCTTAGGATAACCTACAAATATGCACTTATCTGATTTGGGTTCTAGTTTGGTACCATCCAAACATTTAGCGTATGCCCAGCATTCCCAAATCTTCAGGAATGAGAAACTCAGTTTCTTTCCTGTTCATATCTAATATGAAGTTTGTCTAACAGATTTTCATGGAACCTTATTCAAAATAAGTATTGCACTGTTTAATGTGTATCCACAGAAGGAAATTGGTAGCTCAGAGCGACTCATCATCAACCTTACTATGTCCAACAAAGTTCGGTTTCTCTGTTCGGATACACCGTCAAATTGAGGTGTCCCGTGAGGAGTCCACTGTGAAATAATACCATACTCTTTCAAGTAATCTTGAAACTTATATGTTTAAGTATTTTACACTATGGTCCGACCGTAATGTTTTTAATACTTTTACCGGTCTATTTTCTTACTTCGTGTCGAAACTCTTTGAATTACTCAAAAGTTATTGACTTGTGTTTCATAAGATACATATAACTGTAACGCGATGCCACGTATTCATATCCATCTTTAGCCTAGCTAGACATGGACCCACTTACGTCACTATGAACGAGGGCTAACAGATTGGTGGCACTTGCACTTTTACCAAGTAAAAGGTGTTTTAGGCACTTTACCTAATAAACTAGATTCGTAGACATCATTTGAATTAGAATCAAATTCATCCTAGTATCCACTCTTCGAAAGTGTGGATATACGAGTCTTGTTAATGTGTCCCAGACAACAAAGCCACTTTTAAGTCTCAACAGATTTATTCAGTTTGAGCTTTTGTTTGTCATATTATATGTTTGAGATTCATTTATATTCTAAATATAAATACTGTTATTCACATCTAAAGTGCTTATCTCAATATCATCTTTATAAACAAAACACTTCGTGTTCTAGAATATAAAGGTATACCTGCAACGGGTTAAATTAGATATAGAGATAATGTTCCTAGTCAAACTAGGTACATTCTAACAGTTAGCTAATTTAAGTACATGCCCCAAGGGCAGTTCCAAAACTTAGGTTTCTATGGCTAAAACGGTGACTCGCGTCCCATTTCCAACTCGCAGGTTGATCTCATCTGAAGCCAGTATCCTGTTAATTAGCAGATCCCGCACATCAGTACATATATTTATGTACCACATCTAGTATAAAAAATCCAATTTTAAAACCAGTAGTGAACATGTTTATAACAAACATATTTGAAGCCAGAACCTTGTCCCGCCTTCACTTCCTTCATGTATGCCTTGTCCATATGGCAGTCACACTTCTAGTGACCCCGTTTGCCACAGTTTAGGCAGACAATTTGGGATATGTCCTTTTAAGAAGCTCTGGCTGTGCATAACGGATTAACCACTAAAGTTATCATCACAATGAGTCTTCCTAAGCTCATGCTCTACTATTCGCCCAACTCCGAGCTCAAGACCGAAAGGTTTTTCTATCAAATAGAATAACTTCTCAGCTCCCAGAACTATCGTGAGGTTCTATTCCCAATCTGAAAATTAAAGTCGTTAAATATATTTTCCCCAGGATTATGTCCTTTGACGATAATCTTTCAGTCATCTTGATTGCTATAGTCCAACTATCCAATCAACGATTTCGGGTACAATTAAATATAATGATTACTATAGTCTAACTGTATAATCAACTACAATTGATCGGTTACATTCAAATGTATTGATTACTATAATCCAATTATATAACCAACTACAAATGAAGTAGTTTGAATAAAGTCCAACTGTTAAATTAAAACAATAATTGAATATTAGTCCAACTAATATATTTAATAATTAATGACGAAAAATGAAATGAGCGCGTATTGGCAAGTATCTAAACGAAATTGCAAATTTAATACTTGCCTCCCACAATTTTTCGGTGAGCCTTTAACCCTTTGTGGAGTACTCGGGAAACCTAGTTTCCTAGTGGGCTATGATCCCGTTAAATAACACACAACCTTGACTTTGGCCAACAAGTTGTATGAAACTTAACTAGGTAGATCTCTAAGATCAATTGGATCCCATCCAATTCCTAGATCCAGTAGGTGGACCTCCAAGTCCGAAACATATATCCAATATATGCCAATATATCCAATATATTTCCTACCTTTTTCCTCTGAATCAACTAAGCATTGGCTTTGGCTCAACAAGCTTAATGAAACCAGTTAAGTGTGACCCATTGACAGTGGGAAAGCTTCGTAATCGAGGTCGATGAACAAGAAGTGACTTTGACTTTGGCCAACAAATCACAATATGCCCAAGACGTACGATATGGAACAAAGCTTTCGTTATTTAAACACATCCGCGATGGACAAAGGTTTTGACTTTGGCCAACAAACCAATGCCAATCTTGGATCTTGAGAGAGAATCACTCAATGGAAGGAAAAACGCTTAATATAAAATGAGGGTTTTTGTCGCGATTTGGCAACCATTTTATTATCTTTATTTAGGTCTCATCAAACACCCTTAAGCATGCATTCTAAAAGCATAATAAGGCGTGAAATAAAATTAATAATGATATGCGGATGGATATATGATACAAAGTATTCCTTGAACAAATCTCTCCATTTCTTCTCTCCCGCTAGCACTATTCATCCTTCTACCCCATTACATAATACTTCTAAAGAAACCTTATTTACATTGAGGGGAATTGGTGAGAAGATAAATACAATGAGATAAGGAGATAATAGGCTGGACACGCAGGTCCAATTTAATAAATTCTAAATTTATTACAATAATTTCCAAAATTGCCATCACCCTTCTAATATCCATCTGATATACATTATTCATATAATACATCCAAGTATTCACACAAAACATGTTATTCAATCAATCTAATCCAATTAATTAATCTTTGAATTAATGACCATCCAATGTTCAAATAACGATTTGATTTGCGCGAGTCCAACTCGTTTAAGAATAAATACTCAAAGTACGTATTCTTGAATTATATCGAACTATAATTTTAAATCCAATTTAAATTATATTCAATACTCATTCAAATTTAATTCTAAATTAAATGATTACACTTTTAAAAGTGCCTTTTAGACTTGGATTCTAAATCCAATCTACATGGGTCTCAAAGGCCCAATTAGTATCCAATACTACTTAATTAAAGTCCAATTGGCTTTTAATTAATTCTTTTGGCGTGGGCTTTGGTCATTATGGATCAAATCCAAGATGTCAAGGCCCATTTAGGAATCACCTTAATGCCATAAAATCAATTTTTTGCCAATTAGGCCCAATTAAATTTATAAAGGCCCAAATGTTATATTTGGACTTTATGGAAATGGTTTTAGGCCCAATTGGATCCAACCAATTGTCCTAAACCAAACTTGGCCCAACCAAGCCCATTAAGCCCAATTACAACAAATTAAATTAATATCATTCCAAATTACATATTAATCTAATTAAAGTGTAATTAGTATAATTAATCTAATATTTCCAAAATACTAATTAATTCAATTAATCATACTCAACATTTCCAATTCATGTCCAACACAAATTGAAGCAAAATCAATCTTCCAATAACATGCATAACTCACGGAAATAGCAATAAAAATTCATTTAATTTGATTTCAATCCAATTAAATTAACATTTAATATTTCTATCATGATATTTAACACATCCAATTGTCAAATTTCCAAAATTCCCATGAGCTTATTCTAGGGTAATAATCGGCCAAGCTATAGATTTTAGGGAAAATTAATCTAATCAATTTTCACAAAATCAATGATGCACAAATCCAATTAAACATCATATAAACTCAACCAAACAATCAATTTTGCATTTTTATGCTCCAAGCAAAAATACCCAAATTTAAAGTCATGAACCCTAGAAATTAAATCAAGCTTAGATCTCGCTCTGATACCATTGTAAGTGTTCCTAGAACATGCCATGGGATCTCTAAGCGTGATTATTGTGTGATTAATCAAGAAAGTTGTAGAATACTTACAATGATCGAATTTACGATTTCAAAAATTCCATGGATGTTGAAGCTTCCAAGCTCATGGGTGAGAATCCCTATCACCTTCATTTGACTCCTTTATGTGCTAGTAAGAACAAAAATGAACCCCAAAATCACCCTCCAAGAGAAGCGAGATTCGGCTAAGAGAGAGGGAAGCAATCGGCCCTTGGATATTAGGCCATTCGACCATGCTTCATTTTGTGCGCCCAAAAACAAGACAATGGACATTTTGTGTGCCAAACTAGAGAGAGAAAAATGGTTTTTGTGTTTTTGCTTTTTGGCCAATTCTACCTTTACCAAAATGAAAACCAGAGAGCAATATGACTTTTTCTTTCATTCGGCCAAGTTGGCCAAAAAGGGGGAAAAAAGATCAATAGCCTCACGGACAAAGAGAGAGAGAGAGAAATAAATAATGATTTTCCAAAATTCATTAATTGTCAATTTTAGTTGGTAAGTTTGATGGGTTAGTAAAATCCAATTCAATATCTCAACAACTTCCATCAAAAAAATGACTAGTTGATATAAGTGAGTGGGTCCCACCACTTTGAATTCAAAATTCAAATTACTTATACAACACACTTCGGGCTCGGGTTCGTTTAATCTGATTAAACGAATTTTCCGTCGCGACGTAATTAAATCAAATTTATTAAATAATAATGCCTAGCAAAATTATTACGAAAGTCTCTTACGAATTAAGTCTAAATTAATTCGTTCGCACGAATTAAAATCCAATTTTAATTCTGCATTGAAATCTAATTTCAATTAATATATCTAATATATTATTTTAGCCCAATTAAATAAATTAAATAGTAAAATCTAATTTAACTATTAAATTTACTTTACCGATTAATTCCAAATTAATCGTGTTCTCTCCTCTCGATGAATTTAATCCCAAATAAATTCTCGACGCAATTAATCCCAGATTAATTCTTAATTCATTCTCTGATAATTATTCTCAGATTAATTCTTGCCGTAATTAATCCCATATTAATTTTCTCTCTCTTAATTAATCCCAGATTAATATTGTTCGAGTCAAATATCATCGATGAATCTTTGGGATGCGACCCAAGAGATCCCTGGATATGTTGGCAATAAATATGGTTAACGGGCAATCCGAATAAGTGCGTACCTGGTACCACATTCTTATCGATTTACAAGACATGGTTGGCTTCTAGCAAAGAACCGTGCCTACCCAATTCTCCAGAAATATTCTTCTACGGAATACATGATCTTTGTCAGGCGTAGTATACGTAGTATTGCGCATTGCGATCCAGTATTACACGTCACATACTAGGCCTGGGGCTTGTTGGGTTTCTATTAAGTCCCAAGGATCATTTTCAAGCATAAAACACATGTGAATACTCAATGAAATATGGCGGAAACATACTTACATTGAACGGCTTTGCGATGCGACGAAGAAAATCATTTTCCTCTTTTTTGAAGAAGCTCTCGGCCAAGCACCACTTTTGGACTCCATGGATGAATCTCCAAGCTCCAAGCTTTGTTGATGGATTCCATGCTCATGAATAGGTTTCCCTATCACCTTTGTGTATACTCTTTTGAGTGCTAGCTCTTGGTGATTTTTGCCACAAAAATCACCAAATTCATCCTTCTTACATTCGGCCATGGAAGAATATTTTTGAGAGAAAATTGGCCCAAGGCCGTGAGTCATGAGGGAGAGAGGAAGGAGATGAAGTTGATGTGTTACGTTTTTAGATTTCAAAAATCTAATACCAAAAATCCAACTTCCAAAGTCAAAAAGCAAAAAGGCATTAAAGCTTTCCAACAACTCACATCAACTATTTACATCACTCAAAGAATAGTGACTGGTTGTCAATCACTCAAAGTGACAAGACATCTATCACTTGAATGACAATTGATTTGACGCTTGATGTGACTTGCGGGCCCCACTTTGATTCTAAATGCGAGTGGTTCCGCAAACACTCCCGGGCTCGGGTTCGCTAATTCCGAATTAACGAATTTTTCGTTGCGTCGTAATTAAATCTAATTTAATTAAATAATCATGCCTAGCATAATTACTATTCACGTCACTTAACGAATTGATTCTAAATTAATTTGTTCGCCCGAATTAAAATCCGATTTTAATTCCGCGTCGAAATCCAATTTCGTTTAATATATCAAATATATTAATTTATCGATTAATTCCAAATTAATCGTTCTCTCTCTTTAAATAATATTTTATCTCAGATAAAATATCTCCGTAATTAATCCCAGATTAATTTTCTCTCTCATCTAATTAATCCCAGATTAATAAAGTGCGAGTCATACATCATCGGTGAATCTTCGGGAAGCGACCCATGAGATCACCGGATATATTTTCAGTAAATACGGTTATCGGACTATCTGAATACGTACGTACCAAGTACTACGTTTTACCGATTTACAAGACAATGTTGGCTTCTAGCAAAGCGTCATGCCTACCCAATTCTCCAGAAACATGCTTACAGGAATAAGCGATCTATATCACGCTTAGTATACATAGTATTGCGTATTTCGATCCTGTATCGGATGTCACGTGCAAGGCCTGGGGCTGGAAATGTGTCTGCCCCGTACGAAGTACATATCAGATCTCTGGTAGCTAGTCTTTATAATCGGAAAAACATGACCTAGTTATATTATCCGATAGCTGCAGCATATAAGAGAACGAGTTTCGTATCCTACGTGATCATCATCTCCACTATTACTGGAGTGATACTTCCATCTCGACATCACACCCAATACACTACGATTCTCAATATACCCAGCAGAGGCGTACATAAAACCTGTTAAAGCCCTGGACGACCTAAAACCAAAGTATATTGATTGTCGCAAGTATTAGCGGTGCAAGTCTCAGGTTAAGACCAAATACACCTACCCTGATTCAGACTTCCATAGACACACAGTAATACTACCAACGGAATTCCGAGGGGTCTATCCAGAGCGAAGCTGTTTTCCATACCATCGGTAAAACACAACCTCCTACTACATTTACATGAGTATCCTATACCCAAATATATGAGAACTATGCCATTATGCCCTCACAATGCGCACAAATGTAATACTAGTCTATTCTGCATTATCGATGTCCAATCTCGATAATACTACGACTATGGATATTTAATGATTAAACCTTCATGGATTGATACTGTCTCATATCATCTCAATCCAGGAACTAATCATATGGACCTTCTATCATTTATACATCTTGGTGATCTAATCACAAATGATAAGAGAGCAATTTCCTTTGTCACATAGTTAATTTGTACAACAACACCATGATCTGTACAAATAGTGACGCTATGGGTCATAACTGTCCAAAAATCTCCCACTTGGCCTATAGCCAGTCACTCGAGTGTCTTACACCCGAACTATGTATGGTTCGCTCAAATTACTGAGAAAAGACTTTCATCAACGGATTTACATGATTATCATCTGATGCGATCTATTCGATCATCACATCGCCACGATGTATGATCCGAACGAATCAGATGAATATCGAAGTATATATATGGATCATTGATGAGACCATTAATTCTTTAGCTTGCGATGTAGCCTAGCTCAGCTGCTAACAGAACTATATCTAATCTAATTAGATTTATTATTAATCCAGAAAGCTTCCATTGCTACCACAGCTGCAGCAATAACCCACGTTTGTTGTTTATTCGATAACTGTATCTTGCTTGGAAGATTTCCAGCTCACTGTTCCGTTATTCAAACTTTATAGTACCGTTGTTACGACTTATAGTCGTTTTTATCGGTTAGGAAACTTACAACAGTGATCCCAATCACTTCAAGTTCTCAATCTCTATAGTTTAAGAATATATCCTTAGTTCCTCCAAGATACATAAGGATGTTCTTAACATCAATCCAATGACTATCACTTGGATTGGCCTGATTGTGACTTCATATGCTCAAAGTGTATAAGACACCAGGTCGCGAACTTTTATTAATGTACGATTTCTCGGAGAGTGTCAAAAACTTTAAATCTATCCCAGTAGATCTTTATTCCCAGAATAAAGGTTGTTTCTCCCAAGAATTCTACGGAGAATTTTCTCGAAGCTAAGCTTTCACCGATTGTATTTTGGGAATATCATTTCCAAGAAATGACATGTCATTATTATTTATAGGACTTTTATGTCAGTGCTCTCCCACTAACCTCCTTATATACACAAGAATTATTTTCATTTTGAATTAAATCATACACCATTATGATTAAATCAAAAATGATAGTTCCAAGAACGCTATGCTTGCTTCAATCCATCCATGGATCGAATAACCCGCAAACCTTGTTTGCTAGTTATGATACGAAAAAACCGTCAGGATGTTGAAAACATCCTCCAAAAGGTTTCTGTTAAGGAAAGCGGTTTTGGCATTCAGCTGCCATATTTCATAAATGAAACATGCAGCATTAACAAGCATTATCCAAATGCATTTAATAACAGGAAAAAGGTTTCGTCGTAATCGACACAATGTTGATAACGATACCTTTTCGCTACAAGCCTAGCTTAGTACGTTGGTATGTTGCCTTCCATGTATGTCTTTCTAGAAGACTTATATAGTACCAGTAGGCACAATGCCTTGCGGTACAACAACTAGTATCCAAACGTAGTTGATATACATGGAATCCATTTCAGACATCATGGTACTTTTCCATAATAGGGAGTCGATACCTTGTATCACTTCCTCATACGTAGTCAGTTCGTATTCCTCAATAAAATTAACATCTTTATGAGGTGAGATCAGAAACCCATACCCCAGGTTGTTTTCTGACTCTCTCCGACTTACGTGGTTCTTGTGTATTCGAAGATTATTGGTATAGTTTCATCCTTGATGAAATATTTGTGTTCCATTAAGATTCGGTGCCTGGAACAGTACTACTCCGATTTTCATCGAGTTTTACTTTCCTCCCACTTACCACTGCATATCGGTATTCCTCTTAGGAAAACCACATGGAGAGAAACAATTAAATTGTTCTCTGGTGAGATGTATAAGTACTATATTTTGGTATCCCTAGGATAACCTACAATTTCGGCACTTATCCAATTTGGGTTTTAGTTTGGTATCATCCAAACATATGCTTAGCATACCTAAATCTTCAGGAATGAGAAAAACTTGTTTCTTTCATGTTCATATCTAATATGAAATCAGTCTAACAGATTTTTATGGAACCTTATTCAAAATAAGTATTGCACTGTTTATGCGTATCCGTTGAAGGAAATGGTAGCTCAGAGAGACTCATGATTAACCTTATCATGTCCAACAAAATTCGACTTATCTGTTCGGACACACCGTCAAATTGACGTGTTCCGGAAGGAGTCCTTTTTGAAAGAATACTATACTCTTTCAAGTATATTAGAAACTTATTGCTTAAGTATTTTCATCATGGTCTAACCGTGACGATTTTATACTTTAGCCAATCTATTTGTCTACTTCGTGTCGAAACTCTAAAAGTTTCTGATTTGTGTTTCTAAGGAAACACATAACATTCATATCCACATCTAGCCTAGCTAGACATGGGCCCACTTGCTTCACTATGAACTAGGGCTAACAGATCAGTGGCATTTACACTTTTACTAAGTAAATAGTGTTTTAGGCACTTTGCCCAATAAACTAGATTCGTAGACTTTATTTGATTAGAATCAAATTTGTCCTAGTACCCACTCTTCGAAAGTGTGGATATACGAGTCTTGTTTAATTGTGTCCCAGACAATAATGCCACTTTAAAGTTTTAACTGATTAATTCAGTTTGAGCTATTTGTTTGTCGTATTATATGTTTGAGATTTATTTATATTCAAAATATAAATACTGTTATTCACATCTAATGTGTTTATCTCAATATCATATTTATATAATAAAACACTTTAGTGTTCTAGAATATAAAGGTATACTCGCAACGGGTTAAACCCTGATATAGAGATAATGTTTCTAGTCAAACTAGTTACATTATAACAATTTCCTAATTTAAGTACACACCCGAGGGTAGTTCCTAAATTTAGGTATCTACGGTTAAAACAGCGACTTTCGTCTCGTTTTCAATTCGCAGATAAATCTCAACTGAAGTCAGTATCCTGCTCATAGCAGATTCTGCACATCATCACATATTTATGTACCACACTAAATATCTAAAATCCAATTTTAATACTAGTAGTGAACATATTTATGACAAACATATTTGAAGTCAGAGCCTTGCTCGTCTTCAATTCCTTCATGTCTGCTTTTTCCAAACAGCAGTCACGCTTCCGCGATCCCGTTTGCCATAATTTAGGCAGACATTTTGGGATATGTCCTTTGTCTTCCCAGATAATTATAATGACTTTGCCTTTGCCTTTTTCCACACTCCATAAGCCTTTGGCCAAGCCTTGGCCTTCCGGAATGTCGAAGTAAGGTGCGCTTTGCGCTTCTTGCCATATTGCAAACTTTGGCTTTGTCTCCTTGAGAATAGCCATTAACTCTCCAAGAGTTTACTATTGCAATTTAGTACTTCAAAGATCTAAGAATAGATCTATGAAGATCCTTTAATTTCATTATCATAGTATAAGGATCCAATCCTTAGTTCTGATTAAGAAATTAAGGAGTCTATGCGGCAAGCTTATGGATTAAGTACTAAAGTTATCATCACATGAATATTCCAAATATCATGTTCTACTTTTTGCTTAACTCCGGGCTTAGGCCTAATATGTTATTTTATCAAATAAAGTAACTTATTAGTTTCCAGGACTATCCTGAAAATTTATTCCCAATTTGAAAATTAAACCATTAAATACATTTTCCATAGGATTATGTTTTAAATGTCAATCTTTCAATTTATCTTGATTCCAATAGTCCAACTATTTAATCAACGATTTAGGTATTATTTATTATGATGATTACTATAGTCCAACTATATAATCAACTATAATTTAATAGATTAAATTCAATTATATTGATTACTATAATCCAATTATAAAATCAACTATTAATTGAAATAGTTTGAATACAATCCAACTGTTTTATTAAAACAACAATTAAATATTAGTCCAACTAATAAATTATTTATTTGACGTAATATTTTGTAATGAGCGCGTATGGAAAGTTATTAAACGAATATTACAAATTTAATACTTGCCTCCCACTATTTTTCGACGAGCCTTTAACCCTCTGTGGAGTACTCAGGAAACCTTGTTTCCTAGTGGGCTAGGATCCCGTTAAATAACACACAATCTTGACTTTGGCCAACAAATTGAATGATAATTAACTAGGTAGATCTCTAAGATCAATTGGATCCCATCCAATTCCTAGATCCAGTAAGGGGACATCCAAGTCCGAAACATATATCTTATATATGCCAATATATCCAATATATTACCTAACCTTTTTCCTATGAATCAACTAAGCCTTGGCTTTGGCACAACAAACTTAGTGATCCCAGTTAAGCGGAACCCATTGACCATGAAAAGCTTCGTAATCAATGTCGATGGACAAGAAGTGGTCTTGACTTTGGCCAACAAACCACAACTTGGACAAGACACCAATATGGAACAAAGCTCTCATGATTCAAACACATCCTCGACAGACAAAGGTCTTGACTTTGGCCAACAAACCAATGACAGTCTTAGATCTTGAGTAAGAATCACTCAATGGAAGGAAAAACGCTTAATATTTTGTGAGGGTTTTTCGTGTGCAAATTGGCAACCAATTTATTATCTTTGTTAAGGTCTCATCATCATACACCCTTAAACATGCATTCTAAACACATAATAAGGCGCGTAAAATAAATAATAATGATATGCGGATGGATACTTTACACATTGATCCTAGATCAAATCTCTCCATTTCCTCTCTCCCGCTAGCACAAGTATTTACTTCTACCCGTTACATAACACTTCTAAAGAAACCTCATTTACATTGAGGGGAATAGGTGAGAAGAGAAATACATAGAGTAAGGAGGTAATAGGCTGGACACGCAGGTCCAATTAATAAATTCTAAATTTATTACAACAATTTCCAAAATTGCCCCACCCATCTAATATCCATCCGATATACATTATTCATGCATCGCAACCATGTATTCACACAAGCATGTTATCAATCAATCTAATCCAATTAATTAATATGAATATTAATGACCATCCAATGTTCAAACAACGATTTGATTTTGCGCGAGTTCGACTCATTTGCGAATAACTACTCAAAGTACGAGTTCTTGAATTAAATTAAACTACAACATTAAATCCAATTTAATATGTATTTAATACTAATTCATTATTTAATTCCAAATTAAATATTAAACTTTATTAATAAACCTTTACGACTTAAATTCCAAATTAATCGTTACGGGTCTCAATGCCTGATTAACATCCAATGTTAATTTAATTAAAGTCCAATGGGCTTTTAATTAATTTCATAAGGCATGGACTTTTGGTCAACTTGGGTCAAACCCAATAACCAAAGCCCAATCAAGGAATAACCCCATAAGCCTAGAAATCAATTTAGGCCCATTAGGCCCAATTAAATAATTAAAGGTCCATTTAAGTCATAATTGGACTTTATGGAAATGGTTTTGGGTCCAATTGGATCAAATCAATTTAGCCTAAACCTAACTTGGTACAACCAAGCCCAATAAGCCTAATAAAAACTTTTCAAGCCCAAATCTAATTTAAGCCCAATTAATTAAATCATAAAAATTTCAATTTCACAATTTAATTAACCAAAGTGTATATCATAATTAATCACCCAAATTAACATTTCTAAAACATCAATTTACACAATTAATTATGCTTATTAACATTAAATCATGTCCAACACAATTTAATCAAAATCAACTCATTTCCCATGCTTCTAGTCCACGGCATTTTAGGGTTTTTCGAATCGATTTCGAATTCAATCCAATTAAATTCTAAATCAACTTTCCCAACATGATTCCAACTCATCCAATGATCAAAATCAAAAAATACCATGACTTTAGGGCACTTGTAGGATTCGGCCAAGCTAATCCAATTAGGGAAAATTGTCCAATTCAAAATTCATCAAATTGACAATGCATAACACCATGTTATCAATATTCAAGCATATATCAACAATCAATTTCATCAAAACATGCTCAAATCATTTTTACCTAATTTTAACCCTAATCAAGTTTCATGCTCAAATGGCTCTGATACCATTGTTGGGTTTCTATTAAGTCCCAAGGATCATTTTCAAGCATAAAACACATGTGAATACTCAATGAAATATGGCGGAATCATACTCACATTGAACGGCTTTGCGATTCAACGAAGAAAATCATTTTCCTCTTTGTTGAAGAAGCTCTCGGCCAAGCACAACTTTTGGACTCCATGGATGAATCTCCAAGCTCCAAGCTTTGTTGATGGATTCCATGCTCATGAATAGGTTTCCCTAACACCTTTGTATATACTCTTTTGAGTGCTAGCTCTTGGTGATTTTTGCCACAAAAATCACCATCTTCATCCTTGTTACATCGGGCCACGGAAGAAGATTTTTGAGAGAAAATTGGCCCAAGGCCGTGAGTCATGAGGGAGAGAGGAGGGAGATGAAGTTGATGTGTTAGGTTTTTAGATTTCAAAAATCTAATACCAAAAATCCAACTTCCAAAGTCAAAAAGCAAAAAAGGCATTAAAGCCTTCCAACAACTCACATCAACTATTCACATCACTCAATGAATAGTGACTGGTTGTCAATCACTTAAAGTGACAAGACATCCATCACTTGAATGACAATTGATTTGACACTTGATGTGACTTGCGGGCCCCATTTTGATTCTAAATACGAGTGGTTCCGCAAACACTCCCGGGCTTGGGTTCGCTAATTCCGAATTAACGAATTTTCCGTTGCGTCGTAATTAAATCTAATTTAATTAAATAATCATGCCAAGCATAATTTTTATTCACGTCGCTTAACGAATTAATTCTAAATTAATTCGTTCGCCCGAATTAAAATCTGATTTTAATTCCGCGTCGAAATCCAATTTCGTTTAATATATCAAATATATTAATTTATCGATTAATTCCAAATTAATCGTTCTCTCTCTTTAAATAATATTTTATCCCAGATAAAATATCTCTGTAATTAATCCCAGATTAATTTTCTCTCTCATCTAATTAATCCCAGATTAATAAAGTGCGAGTCATACATCATCGGTGAATCTTCGGGAAGCGACCCAT
Source organism: Zanthoxylum bungeanum (assembly GCA_019454045.1). Classification (NCBI taxonomy): domain Eukaryota; kingdom Viridiplantae; phylum Streptophyta; class Magnoliopsida; order Sapindales; family Rutaceae; genus Zanthoxylum; species Zanthoxylum bungeanum. The sequence continues at coordinate 85,857 of SKCR01036115.1, forward strand.
GAGATCCCCGGATATGTTGGCAGTAAATACGGTTATCGGACTATCCGAATACGTACGTACCAAGTACTATATTTTACCGATTTACAAGACAATGTTGGCTTCTAGCAAAGCGACATGCCTACCCAATTCTCCAGAAACATGCTTACAGGAATAAGCGATCTATATCAGGCGTAGTATACATAGTATTGGGTATTTCGATCCAGTATCGGATGTAACGTGCAAAGCCTGGGGCTAGAAATGTGTCTGCCCCGGACGAAGCACATATCAGATATCTGGTAACTAGTCTCTATAATCGGATAAACATGAACTAGTCATAATATCCTGATAGCTGCAGCATATAAGAGAACGAGTTCCGTATCCTACGTGATCATCATCTCCACTATTACTGGAGTGATACTTCCATCTCGACATCACACCCAATACACTACGATTCTCAATATATCCAGCAGAGGCGTACACAGAACCTGTTAAAGCCCTGGATGACCTAAAACCAAAGTATATTGATTGTCGCAAGTATTAGCGGTGAAAGTCTCAGGTTAAGACCAAATACACCTACCCTGATTCAGACTTCCATAGACACATAGTAATACTACCAATGGAATTCCGAGGGGTCTATCCAAAGCGAAGATATTTTCCGTACCATCGGTAAAACACAACCTCCTACTACATTTGCATGAGTATCATATACCCAAATATATGAGAATTATGTCGTTATGCCCTCACAACGTGCACAAGTGCAATACTAGTCTATTCCACATTATCGATGTCCAATCTCGATAATACTACGACTAGGGATATTTAATGATTAAACCTTCGTGGATTGATACTGTCTCATATCATCTCAATCCAGGAACTAATCATATGGACCTCCTATCATTTATACATCTTGGTGATCTAATCACAAATGATAAGAGAGAAATTTTCTTTGTCACATAGTTAATTTGTACAACAACACCATTATCTGTACAAATAGTGACTATATGGGTCATAACTATCCAACAGGGCTGGAGTTGTGTCTGCCCGTACGAAACATATATCAGATCACTAGCAACTAGTCTCTTTATGATCGGAAAGTCATGACCTAGTCATACTTCCCCGATGGCTATAGCACTTAGAGTACCAGTCATGTATCATTGCGTGATCATCATCTCCATATGACTGAAGTGATACTTCCATCTTGACATCACACCCAATACACTACGATTCTCAATATACCCAGAAGAGGCGTACACAGAACCTGTTAAAGCCCCGGACGACCAAAACCAAAGTATATTGATTGTCGCAAGTATTAGTGATGCAAGTCTTAGGTTAAGACCAAATACACCTACCTTGATTCGGATTCCCATAGACACATAGTCATACTTCCAATGGGATTTCGAGGGGTCTATCCAGAGTGAAGCTGTTTCCGTACCATCGGTAAACAGAACCTCCTATTACACTTGCATGAGTATCCAATACCCAAATATATGAGAACTATATCGTTACGCTTCCATAACACGCACAAGTGTAATACTAGCCTATTCCGCATTATCGAAGTCCAGTCTCGATAATACTACGACTAGGGATATTTGATTATTAAACCTTAGTGGATTAATATTATCTCATATCTTATTAATCCGGTACTAATCATATGGACTTTTATCATTTATATATCCAGGTAATCCAATTACAAATGATAAAAGAGCAATTTCTTTGTCACATAGTTAATTTGTACAACAACACCATTATCTGTACAAATAGTGACTATATGGGTCATAACTATCCAACAGGGCTGGAGTTGTGTCTGCCCGTACGAAACATATATCAGATCACTAGCAATAGTCTCTTATGATCGGAAAGTCATGACCTAGTCATACTTCCCCGATGGCTATAGCACTTAGAGTACCAGTCATGTATCATTGCGTGATCATCATCTCCATATGACTGAAGTGATACTTCCATCTTGACATCACACCCAATACACTACGATTCTCAATATACCCAGAAGAGGCGTACACAGAACCTGTTAAAGCCCCGGACGACCAAAACCAAAGTATATGATTGTCGCAAGTATTAGTGATGCAAGTCTTAGGTTAAGACCAAATACACCTACCTTGATTCGGATTCCCATAGACACATAGTCATACTTCCAATGGGATTTCGAGGGGTCTATCCAGAGTGAAGCTGTTTCCGTACCATCGGTAAACAGAACCTCCTATTACACTTGCATGAGTATCCAATACCCAAATATATGAGAACTATATCGTTACGCTTCCATAACACGCACAAGTGTAATACTAGCCTATTCCGCATTATCGAAGTCCAGTCTCGATAATACTACGACTAGGGATATTTGATTATTAACCTTAGTGGATTAATATTATCTCATATCTTATTAATCCGGTACTAATCATATGGACTTTTATCATTTATATATCCAGGTAATCCAATTACAAATGATAAAAGAGCAATTTCCTTTGTCACATAGTTAATTTGTACAACAACACCATGTTCTGTACAAATAGTGATGCTATGGGTCATAATTGTCCAACAACTCATGCTTATGATATCTTATGTGTATCAAGATAGGATCATCAGTTCTGTGTACAGAGCATAAGTATTCATTATGGGATTAGCAATCCGTTAAATCCATGGATATGTAGTACACTGTAGAAGTGAGTTCTAAGTGTTATTATAAGATTGCTAATAGAATCGTCGATGAGATTATACCTATAGAGATTTTATGTTTATATCTATGTCTCTGGAATAATCTGAATACTTGTGACGGAGGGATTATACGTATGGGATAACCTCGACCTATATAGTTCAACGAGTTTATCTGTGGTCGTCATAATTTACGGGTGGGTAAATATGGACACGAAATTGGATTTTGTGACGGATACGCCTGAAATTAGAGAGTCTCTCTAATGAAATAAACTCGTAGTGCACTAGGGTAAGTTTTTTGAATAATACTAATTATTTATAAATCGTTTAACGGTTAAACGAAAGATACATGAAAATAGACCTTTTTGGTCATTTCCTAATTAATGTATATTTGTATTTAATATATGATTTTATTAAATACATATTAATTAATTGTCAAATTGTGATATTTGATATATCATTAATATATGTATTTTTGATTATTTAATGTAAATATAATACATATATTTAAGATATTTTTATTTAATTATTTAGTTATTTAAATGTTACATAAGTAAAGTAATTAAATTATAAATATCTTTAGTAATGATTTAAGTTAGAAAATGGTATTTTATCATTGGTTACACTTGTCAAGTTCATTAAAGGTTGTAGTGAACAAATTGAAGATGTAATCTAAAGCCATTTTATTATTACAATATTTGAAGCAAAAATAACAATTTTACCCTCTAGGGTTTCAGTTATATGTGGGGAAGTATAAATTGTTTTTGTTTCATTTTTTTTAACAAGGTTAAGCTTCCAAAATAAAAACAAAACAAAGTGGAGAGAAAATAGAAGAAACCATAAGGAAACGTGAAGAAAATTTCATGGTTTGTAAGTTTTTTCAACTTTTTATTAGAAAGAAAAATGTTCTTTTGTTCTTGGCTAAAACCTATGTAGTTCTTAAGTTTTTCTACTCTCTTGTGTTTGTGTTTTTTATGGTTGAAAGTTTAATGAAAGATGTATGCATGTATAATTAACAAAGTAAGCTTATTAAAGGTGTATAAGTTTTCTTTTAGTCATTTGATGATCTTGTTGCTATTCTAGAGTTGTTAGGCCATTTATTGACGACCTAGAATTTTTCTTGAGTTGTTTCAAAGTGGTGAGACTTGGTTGGTGTGGTAGAGATTAGATTAAAGTGTTGGATTTGGTTAATTTAGTTAATTGGATGATGAGCAGAAAATATATCAATATTTACCGCCCCTTTAACTTAATATTTTGTTTAGTTTCTCGGGTTTGATGAACGTTTTGATGTGTTTTAGTTTATTTTGCAAATAAAATAATATCGGGTCTCAATGAAATCATTTAGGATGAAATATGGGTCAAATAAGGGCAATTATTGGACTTGATATATTAATTTTGGAGATTGGAAACTTGAAAGGGCATTTTGACGAAGTGCAGTTTTGGGAATTCCAATTTTGCGTATCTGTCGTATTTTAGGGCATAACTTCTTACTCAAATATCGGATTGAGCTGATTCAAGTGCCAGATTAAAGAAGAATCAAATATCTACAACTTTTAAAGAGAAAATATTTTCGAATTCTGAAGTGTTCATGACAGAAATTGATGAACCATCCAGAAGTGTGTGATGTGTAATTATTAAAGTCATTATCAATCATTTTCAAAGCAAAATATAAATTAATAAATAATTAATGAAAATTATCAAATCAACACCAAACAAGATAAGCAATTAGTGGAGCAATTATGGATTTGGTGGAGTAATTAGTGGAGAAATTAATAATGGATTTGGTGGAGAATTTGATGGATGATTTGATATAGGCAAAATTTTGCCTATAAATACCAAGCCATTTCATTTGTAAAATTCATACTTTTTTCTTTGAAATTCCTAATGAATAAATAAGAAGATTGTATCTTGTTTGTTTATTTACAGCTTCCAGTAATTAATTTCCGCTTTCGCACTTTCTTTTCTTTACTTTTCAGTTTTTACTTTCCGCAATTTACTTTTACGCACAAACCTTTTCTTTCTTTACTTTTGCAGTTTTTATTTTTCAAGCAATGAGGAGGTAACTCCCTTTGCTGGGGTAAAAGGTAAAGCTTTTATTATTGCTATCTAGATTAATCTCCCTTAAATATAAAATATAAACTATTTAAAATCTGACTTAATGAGGATACCGCTATATTGGCCGGTTGGAAATTAATTATAAATTGGTTTTAACCTGACTAAGTATGGATACCGCCTGGTTGGTCGGTTGGTAATTAATTATTAATTTGACTTAATCAAGATACCGCCTATATGGCTGGTTGGTAATTATCACGCAAAGTTAATATTATATTAAGGGAGATATCTAAAATAGTAGTAATAAAAGTTGATCCTCTAACCCCAGCATTTTTTTTTTATTGTACTTTTACTTTATTTAATTTCAGTAATTTACTTTCAGCAATTTACTTTAGTAATTTATTTTATTTTTTTTACTTTTACTTTTTACTTTTTTTTACTTTTCAGCAATTTACTTTTCAGTATTTAATTTTCATAATTTACTTTATGTCTTTTATTTTATTTAAATTTTTACTACCCGTAAATATGTGTCGTAACTAAGCCAGTTATCTGGGGTTGTGATGAAATCCAATATCACCGGTTTATAAGGGGTTAAATTATAGTTTGGGTAATATAAAGGTTTATTTATTGAGTCTTAATCTTAATGCTTTTTATTAACTGGCCATTAATAAAATTGAACTGGTAAACTTAAAATGAACTAGACATAGGGATTTTAAGTTTAAGACCTTAGACTCAATAGCCCACGATCTTCCTTGAGGATAGATAACCCTTTAATAGATTTCCTTACAGGATAGGAATATACCTGTCGGGCGGGGGTAGCCATAATTGGAACTAATCTTAATGAATCCAGGTAATTTGGTTGACATAGACATATGGTTCAATTGGGTTATACTGGATATTTGTAGTTGACCATCGAGAAGAGGCTTTACATAATTTAGTGTTCCAGGTTAATAAATCAATATTTTATCCAACTATAAGATAACCACTTCATCTTTAAAATGATATTGGAAGAAATCACAACCCTAGATAGTTTTTAATAGTGAACTTTCTTAAACCTACTTTCGAACAATTTTATTTACTTATTTTTAAATTTAGAATCGTCACCTTTTCAAATCTATCAAACAACCTGTTAGATACTAGTAATCATTTGACCTCATAAAATTAATAGTTTAGGTATTAAGTCTCGTGGGATCGATAATTTTTATACTACTTGAACAATACGTGCGCTTGCGTTATACGCGTGTCTTTACGTCGGTCAAGTTTTTGGCGCCGTTGCCGGGGACTTATTTATCTTTTACTATTAGTTTAGGGGTTAGATACCTTTACTTGTATCTAATTTCTTTTTACTTATTGTTTTTGTTTTCTTGTGTTTCAGGTTTTCAGAAACTTCATGAGACGAACCAGAAGTTTGAACTACGACCGCTTGACCCAGAAATTGAAAGAACCATCAGACAGTTGAGAGAAGGAAAGGCGAAAGCCAAGAAGCTTTAGTCAACATGGAACCTGAACCTTTGGAGGTTGCACCACCAATTCCCATTCGAGACAGAACCATTCCGGTGGTTGACAGACTCATTTTTGCATTGTACTCCCTCCATTACCAGAAATGGGGTGACATCAAAACATGCATTCAGATGATTCAGCAGTCAGTTCAGTTTGGGGGGAATGCAACTGAAGATCCTAATGCCCACATCAGCAACTTCCTGGAAGTTTGCGGCACTTTCAATTACAACCGAGAAGCTGAAGAAGCAATGAGACTGCGTGTTTTTCCATACTCCTTGAAGGACAGAGCTAAAGCTTGGCTACATTCACTACCAGCAGGTTCTATCACAACTTGGAACACTTTAGCCACCAAATTTCTTGCAAAGTACTTTCCACCAGCCAGAACCGGAAAACTGAGGAATGACATCACATCCTTTGTACAACAAGATTCAGAATCCCTCTACGAAGCTTGGGAAAGGTACAAAGATTTACTCCGGAAATGTCCTCACCATGAGATTCCAAAATGGCTTCAAGTCCAAACATTCTATAATGGACTTTCTGGAATAATGAGAACCACAATCGATGCTGCTGCTGGAGGAGCCTTAATGGTAAAAGGAGAAGATCAAGCCTGGGAACTAATCGAAGAAATGGCCAACAACAATTCCTTGTGGCCAACAGAAATGAGCATGATCCAAAGAATTGCAGGAATTTATGAAAGTGGAGCCAATACAGCAGTCAACACCAAGCTAGATCAGATATGCAAATTCATGGAGAATCTTACCACTGGATCCACAAGTTCACCATATGGAGGAATACCAGAGTCAAACCAACTTGAAGAAACGGTGAATTTTGTCAACAATTTCAACAGACAATGGAACAATCCGTATTCCAACACCTACAACCCAGGGTGGAGGAATCATCCTAATTTTTCATGGAGCAACAATTCAGGCCAACAGCGGAACTATCCACCACCTGGATTCCAGCAACAGAACAAAGGCCAGGAGCAGGCAAATGAACCAGGAATAGCAGAAGTGCTGGCTCAGTTAAAAAAGTACGATGCTATCTTTCAGAGCCAATCAACTTCCATCAAAGCACTGGAGAATCAAATCGGACAACTGGCCAATGCTCAGAGTTACAGACCACCAGGTAATCTTCCCAGCAACACAGAACCCAATCCAAGGAACCGAGGGAAGGAGCAATGTCAAGCCATTACTTTGAAAAGCGGTACTGAAATCAACAAAGATGTTGGAATCAAGATGTCCCAAGAAGAAGTTCCAAAAGAAGCTGAACAACAGATGGAGGAAAAAGAGGCAAAGGAAAAAGAGGCAAAGGAAAAAGAAGCAAAGGAAAAAGAACAGATCACTCCACCTCCACTTTTCCTCAGCGTCTTCAGAAAAACAAACTGGACAAGCAGTTTGCTCGATTCCTGGAGGTTTTCAAAAAGCTGCACATCAACATCCCATTTGCAGAAGCCTTGGAAGAAATGCCCAGTTATGTCAAATTCATGAAAGACATTCTTTCACGAAAACGGAGATTGGGAGACTACGAAACAGTAGCATTAACGGAAGAATGCAGCGCCATTATTCAGAGGAAACTTCCCCCGAAGTTGAAAGATCCTGGCAGTTTCACAGTTCCTGCACCATTGGAGAACATTACATCGGTAAGGCTTTATGTGATTTAGGAGCTAGTGTTAACTTGATGCCTTTCTATTTACAGGAAACTGCAGAGATGGAGAAGCAATGCCTACCTCAGTTTCATTGCAACTTGCTGACCGAACACTTGCATTTCCAAGAGGTGTTGTTGAAGATGTGCTGGTGAAAGTAGACAAACTAATTCTCCCAGCAGATTTCATCATCCTTGACATGGAAGAAGACAAAGAAATACCTATCATTCTTGGGAGACCATTCTTGGCTACAGGTAAAACTGTGATTGATGTGCAAAAAGAGAACTGACCATGAAAGTGCAGGACCAAGAAATGACCTTTAATGTTTTCAAAGCCATGAAATTCTCGAGTGATGAAAAGGAAGAAGAATGCTTCAGAGTTGATGTTGTTGATAGTATCATTCAAAATTGAGCCAAATCCCACAGATACACTTGAAGCTTGCATCACCAACATGACTGACAGTGAGCTAGATGCTGAAATCTTGGAATGTATCAACTACCTTGACAAACCATTCCGATTCAAAGCAACACCACCAGTTGAAAGTTTGGAACTGCCAAAGAAAGATCGAATCAAGCCTTCGATTGAAGAACCACCACAGTTGGAGCTGAAATTACTTCCGAGCCATCTCAGGTATGCTTTCTTGGAAACTCTTCTGAATTACCTGTTATTATTTCTTCTTCACTAACATTGGAGCAGGAAGAAAAGTTGCTGAGAGTATTACGAGAGCACAAGAAAGCCATTGGCTGGACTATAGCAGACATTCGAGGCATTAGTCCATCATTTGCATGCACAAAATCTTGATGAACGATGAGTACAAACCCACAGTGGAGCATCAACGGAGACTCAATCCAATCATGAAGGAAGTCGTGAAGAAAGAAATCATCAAATGTTGGATGCTGGCATCATTTACCCATCTCAGACAGCAGTTGGGTAAGTCCTATGCAGTGTGTACCAAAGAAATGAGGAATTACTGTGATTAGCAATGAAAAGAATGAGCTAATCCCAACAAGAACAGTAACTGGATGGAGAGTATGCATGGACTACAGGAAATGAACAAAGCCACGAGAAATGACCATTTTCCGCTACCATTCATTGACCAGATGTTAGACAGACTGGCGGACATGAGTTCTATTCTTTCTGGACGGATATTCAGGGTACAATCAGATTGCCATCACACCAGAAGACTAGGAGAAAACTACTTTACATGTCCCTATGGTACTTTTGCTTTCCGCAGGATGCCATTTGGATTATGTAATGCCCCTGCCACATTTCAGCGTTGCATGATGGCCATCTTCTCAGACATGCTGGAGCAGAGTATGGAGGTTTTCATGGATGACTTTTCTGTATTTGGAGATTCTTTTGATCATTGTTTGCAAAATTTGGAACATGTGTTACAAAGGTGCGAAGATACAAACCTGGTACTCAACTGGGAGAAAATGCCAATTCATGGTGCAAGAAGGCATTGTTCTTGGACACCAGATCTCACAAAAGGGATTGAGGTAGACAAAGCAAAGATATAGACAATTGAAAAATACCTCCACCATCATCAGTTAAAGGTATTCGAAGTTTTCTTGGACATGCAGGTTTTTACAGGAGATTTATCAAAGACTTTTCCAAAATTGTAAAACCTCTTGCAATCTTCTGGAGAAGGATGTGCCTTTCAACTTCACCAAAGAATGCCAGGAAGCTTTTGAAATCTTAAAACAGAAGCTGGTATCCGCCCCCATCATTGTAGCACCAGACTGGACCCTTCCATTTGAAGTGATGTGCGATGTTAGTGATTTTGCTGTAGGTGCAGTTTGGGACAACGCAAAGCAAAGATTTTTCACACCATTTACTACTCCAGCAGAACTCTAAATGAAGCTCAACTCAACTACACAACCACCGAAAAGGAGTTGCTCGCAGTTGTGTACGCTTTTGACAAATTCCACTCTATATATGGGTCCCAAAGTGGTGGTCTACACAGATCATTCAGCAATCAAATATCTGATCACGAAGAAAGATGCCAAACCCAGATTGATCGTTGGCGGATACTTCTTCTGCCGAATTTGACGTGGAGTTCGAGATAGGAAAGGGACAGAGAATCAGGTGGAGATATCATCGATCATCGAGAACTCAGAGGATGACAAAGCTGCTGTCATATCTTTTCAGCTGAAGTTTAGCTGATTTGACAACAAAGAGGAAGTCCCTTGGTTAGCTGATGTTCAACTATATTGTGTCAGGAAAATGGCCGTTGGAATGGACAACTCAGCAACGGAGAAGAAGTTTTCAAAGAAGTCAAGCACTATGTCTGGGACGAGCCATACCTGTTCAAACGGGTGTGCTGATCAACTACTGAGACGATGTGTTCCACAAGAGGAAATCAACAGTGTTGCAGCAGTCAGTCACCATATGGCGGACACTTCAGCGGAAACAAAACGACAGCCAAGTCTCGTCATCACAATCAGGTGTTCTGGCCCACTCTTTTTAAAGATGCTTACTTTTTGCTTTTCAATGTGACGGTGCCCAGAATGGGAAATATTTCCAGGAGAAATGAAGGACCCTTGCAAAACATTCTAGAAGTGGAAGTCGATGTATCGATGTATGGGTATTGTTGTTTCGGACCTTGTCCATCATTCGAGAAACCTGTACATCCTGGTTGCTGTAGACTACGTCTCCAAATGGGTCGAAGCAATTGCACTGCCATCCAATGATTCAAAAGTCATGATCAAATTCCTGAAAAAGAATATTTTCACTCGGTTCGGAACACCTCGTGCAATCATCAGTGATGGTGGCTCTCATTTCTTCAACAGATACTTCGATGCACTCCTATCCAAATACGGAGTTACTCACAAGGTTGCCACAGCTTACCATCCACAGTCAAATGGACAGGTTGAGGTTTCAAATAGGGAAATCAAAAGAATCCTAGAAAGAACCGTTGGATCAACAAGGAGGGACTGGTCAACAAAACTAGATGATGCATTATGGGCCTACGGACAGCTTACAAGACACCCATTGGTATGTCTCCATATCGATTGGTGTTTGGGAAGCATGTCATCTGCCAGTTGAGCTTGAGCACAAGGCGTACTGGGCACTGAAGAAGTTGAATCTTGATTCACAAGCTGGCAGAGGAGAAAACGACTTCACCAACTCAACGAATTGGAGGAGTTTCACTACAGGCTTATGAGAATGCCAAATTGTACAAGAAAAGACAAAAATGGCATGACCGAAAAATAGTCACAGACAGTTGGAACCAAGGCACAGGTGTTGTTGTACAACTCGAGGTTGAAACTTTTCCCTGGAAAGTTGAAATCTAGGTGGTCAGGTCCATTTGTGATCACTCAGGTTTTACCTTATGGAGCTGTTGAGTTACTAGATCCAATACCAACAACACATTCAAGGTTAACAGTCAGCGTGTCAAACACTACTGGGGAGAATCATTTGAGCGACAAAAAGAAAGTGTCACACTTTCAGATCAAGCTAACGTTCGAGAAGTAAAAGTCTAGCTGACGACTTTAAACTTAGCGCTCGCAGGGAGGCAACCCATGCAATTTGTGTATATATTGTTGTGATTTGGTGTGATTTAATTTTGTGTGTTTAGTTTTTGCAGATTAAGTCATTTCAAGATGAAAGAAGCTCTCGCAAATCTTCACAAGCAATTTCCTTTCTCCCTCAAAAATCTCTGATGAAAGTCTACAAAGCTCGCTTGGAACGGATGAGGTACTGACAATTCACGGTGTTCCTAATGACATTCGTTGGGTAATTGAAGCACGGGTCCGATGGCAGGTGAGTCTTCTGACTCTTTTATTTCACATCTGCCTGGTTTTGGAAGAAGCACCTATGCAAAGAAACGTAGAGCTAAACAAATGGGTGTTTGTTACAAATGTGCACGATGGAATTGCAATACTCGTTGTCGTTCTTTAGGAATGGTGTCTGATAATCGCGAAGACAAAATTAATTCATTAGGGATGGCTTGAGTAAGGAGTCTTAGATGATATATCTTCAACTCTTGAGACGCATCCCAGTGGATATGTTCACATAGCCTTTCGCAAATTACATACACAATTTCAAAAAGAAAGACAACAGTTAAATCTCGGGAATCTGACTCAAAAAGACCCATGTTTGCCAATTTATAAGAAAATTGGATGGGAAGCTTGTCCTGACGCATAGACGTCGATCAAGCCGCTACTTTTCTTGTAAATATTATATCTCTTTGTCTTTTCCTAATAATTGTAATTGTTTTGTGTTTTCTTTTATTTTCTCCGACAGGATCCAGACTTTTTGACTATCACGATTTGTTTAACTAATAATTGTCATTTGGCAGGTACTAGTGCTATTATTTTACTCACCCTTTTCAGGTATTATAAATTCAAATCATCATTGCACTTTGAAGACATCTAGAGTAAAACATCATGGAAGCCACTTCAAGAAGACGAGTTTGAAAAAAAAATCTGTGTTTTTTGCGGTAGTAGTGTTGGTACTAAACCACAATACGTAGAAGTAGCACAGGAATGGGTCGAGTCTTAGCTGCAAGGAATATGCACTTAATATATGCGGAGGCAATCTCGGACTTATGGGGATCGTTTCAAAGGCAGTACATGAAGGAGGCAGCGTTTTGGGAATCATCCCAAAACCCTTGGCAGTGGCAAATCTTATTGGATCATCAAACGGAGAGGAACTGATCATGCCAGGTATATGTCTAAACGACTGGTAGAAATGATTAATTGTGTTGATGCTTTATTACTTTGCCAGGTGGCTTGGGCACATTGGAGGAATTTTTATATACTATCTGGGCGAACTGAACATACACCAGAAACCAATTGGACTGCTCAACGTTGATGGATTTTATGATTTTCTTTGTATGTTTCTTGATGATGCTCGGAGAAATGGGTTCTTGTCAAAACCTTTAAAAGAACTCCTCTTTACTGCCAGAGAACTGCTCCGGATCTAATAAGAGGCGTCTGTTTTATCTGGATCTTAACCTTTAATTTCTTGTAGATTTCAGCTAACCAGGTACGACCTTCTTAACTCTCTTTTTACTGTTTAAGACATGGGGACAATGTCTCATTTATGTTTGGGGGATGGAATTAGTTGATCAGTACCTTATTTTTAGTTTGTGTGTTATTTTTTTTTTTTTAGTCCAAAATTTTTCGAAAAATACAAAAAAATTGGAAAATTTTCAAAAATTACAAAAATATTTTGCATTTTTATTTGACTAAAAAGGTGTTGAAATTGGTAAGAGATAGCTGAGTAAGGAGTTTCCACTCCTGAGACGTATCTCAAACCTATTTCAAAAAAGTTAATTTTTGTTTATTTCATTTTGAATTATTTAATTTTTGAATTCTCCATAAAATTGACTAAAATGGATCTTCATATGCTCAGTTGACAGATATTATCAACATCTATAGTAACATACGGACATGAGCTAAAATTGAAAAGTTTGTAATATTCAGTGCTCTAGTTTAATTGGAGGAAACATCTCAAAAAGAAATAGAGTAAAAAAAAAAAAAAAAAAAAAAAAAAACGTCTGAGATCCGAGTTATTAAGTCTGTAAGGGTGTTTTAACACCTAGTGCCCTAAAGCCAACTGGTTTGGGAGTCACTGGCCCAAAGCTCGTTACATGGATCGAAGATGCTGCAAAAAATATATATATCTGAAGTCTGAGTAATTAAGTCAGTAGGGGTGTCTTAACACCTGGTGCCCTAAAGCTAACTGGTTGGGAGTCACCGACCCAACACTCGCTACATAGATGGAAGATATTGTATATAAATAAAAAATAGTGAAAAATCAAAGAAAAATCATAAAAATGAGAAAAATTATTCCATTGCTACAAAAAGGTGTGAAATCTGATAGAACTTTAGGACAAAAATATTACTCTCTTATCAACCGCACTTATGACTGTTGTGGGCAAAAATAAGTTTTTTAATATTTTGTTGGCTATGTATATGAAGAATGGTAAAAATAATCGGAGAATTTACTTATTCAGTAATTTAGAATAAAACAAAACAACCAGTAACTTGGAGTAGAAGTTTCACCTGATTAGTCATTAACATCTTTATTCTCTTTTCGCTTGTCTTTTTGCTTTTGTGTGCATTAGTTTTACTACCTTTTTACTTTTTTAAAATGTTTGTGGGTATCATTGCTGTAAACCCTCATGAGACTACAACTCGTAGGGACACCTATGGGTTTAATGACTTGTTGCATATGCTAAATGCAACCGTGATCCCTACGAAAGTGGCTTAGTTTAATTTTAATTGTTTCTTGTATTTTATTTTGTTGTTTTGCTCGAGGACTATCAAACTTTTTAGGTTGGGGTGTGATGAGCAGAAAATATATCAATATTTACCGCCCCTTTACAATAATTTTGTTTAGTTGTTTTAGTTTTGTTGATGAACGTTTTGATGTGTTTTAGTTTATTTTGCAGAAAAATAATATCGGGTCTCAATGAAATCAGTTAGGATGAAATATGGGTCAAATAAGGGCAATTATTGGACTTGATATATTAATTTTGGAGATTGGAAACTGGAAAGGGCGTTTTGACGAAGTGCAGTTTTGGGAATTCCAGTTTTGTGCATCTGTCGTATTTTGGGCATATATTTTTACTCAGATATCGGATTGAGCAGATTCAAGTGCCAGATTAAAGAAGAATCAAAGATCTACAACTTTGAAAGAGAAAATATTTTCGAATTCTGAATATTTCATGACCGAAATTGATGAACCATCCAGAAGTGTGTGATGTGTAATTATTAAAGTCATTATCAATCATTTTCAAAGCAAAATATAAATTAATAAATAATTAATAAAAATTATCAAATCAACACCAAACAAGATAAGCAATTAGTGGAGCAATTATGGATTTGGTGGAGTAATTAGTGGAGAAATTAATAATGGATTTGGTGGAGAATTTGATGGATGATTTGATATAGGCAAAATTTTGCCTATAAATACCAAGCCATTTCATTTGTAAAATTCATCTTTCTTCTTTGAAATTCCTAATGAATAAATAAGAAGATTGTATCTTGTTTGTTTATTTACAGCTTCCAGTAATTAATTTCCGCTTTCGCACTTTCTTTTCTTTACTTTTCAGTTTTTACTTTCCGTAATTTACTTTACGCACAAACATTTTATTTCTTTACTTTGCAGTTTTTATTTTTCAAGCAATAAGGAGGTAACTCCCCTTTGCTGGGGTAAAAGGTAAAGCTTTTATTATTACTATCTAGATTAATCTCCCTTAAATATAAAATATAAACTATTTAAAATCTGACTTAATAATAAGGATTACCGCTATATTGGCGGTGGGAATTAATTATAAATTGGTTTTAACCTGACTAAGTATGGATACCGCCTGGTTGGTCGGTTGGTAATTAATTATTAATTTGACTTAATCAGGATACCGCCTATATGGCTGGTTGGTAATTATCACGCAAAGTTAATATATTATATTAAGGGAGATATCTAAAATAGTAGTAATAAAAGTTGATCCTTAACCCCAGCATTTTCTTTTATTGTACTTTACTTAGTTAATTTCAGTAATTTACTTTTCAGCAATTTACTTTCAGTAATTTACTTTTATTTTTTTTTACTTTTTACTTTTTACTTTTTTTTACTTTTCAGCAATTTACTTTTCATATTTAATTTTCAGAATTTACTTTATGTCTTTTATTTTATTTAAATTTTTTCTACCCGTAAATATGTGTCGTAACTATGCCAGTTATCTGGGGTTGTGATGAAATCCAATATCACCGGTTTATAAGGGGTTAAATTATAGTTTGGGTAATATAAAGGTTATTTATTGAGTCTAATCTTAATGCTTTTTATTAACTGACCATTAATAAAATTGAACTGGTAAACTTAAAATGAACTAGACATATGGATTTTAAGTTTAAGACCTTAGACTCAATAGCCCACGATCTTCCTTGAGGATAGATAACCCTTTAATAGATTTCCTTACAGGATAGGAATATACCTGTCGGGCGGGGGTAGCCATAATTGGAACTTAATCTTAATGAATCCAGGTAATTTGGTTGACATAGACATATGGTTCAATTGAGTTATACTGGATATTGTAGTTGACCATCGGAAGAGGCTTTACATAATTTAGTGTCCAGGTTAATAAATCAATTTTTATCCAACTATAAGATAACAATTCATCTTTAAAA
This sequence comes from Zanthoxylum bungeanum, assembly GCA_019454045.1. Taxonomy (NCBI): domain Eukaryota; kingdom Viridiplantae; phylum Streptophyta; class Magnoliopsida; order Sapindales; family Rutaceae; genus Zanthoxylum; species Zanthoxylum bungeanum. The sequence goes on from SKCR01036115.1 coordinate 101,832, forward strand.
TGATATTGGAAGAAATCACAACCCTAGATAGTTTTTAATATTGAACTTTCTTAAACCTACTTTCGAACAATTTTATTTACTTATTTTTAAATTTAGAATCGTCACCTTTTCAAATCTATCAAACAACCTGTTAGATACTAGTAATCATTTGACCTCATAAAATTAATAGCTTAGGTATTAAGTCCTCGTGGGATCGATACTTTTTATACTACTTGAACGATACGTGCGCTTGCGTTATACGCGTGTTTTTTTAAGACGGTCATTGGACTAATTTGAGAAATTAGGTTCTTAACCTAAACAAAATTGGGGCTTTCATATATGTGTTGTATAATGATGTATATATGATGTACATTAATTTAGTGTTGATTGGATATCATTTATGTTGTTTGAAACAAATTTAGACCAAAATGCAAAATCTGGAAAATGTATGGTGCTCTCGGTAATTTTGGGAAATCGTGGGATTTTTGTTGTAAGTTGTATTTTGATGTACATGATATGTATAAATCATTTTGGTAGTGATTTGAAATCACTTAAATTTGTATTTGACAAATTAGGACTAAATGTAAAGTATTGAAGTCTCACGACAATTAATGATAAATTTGATTTTTGGATTAAAAAATTAGTTTTTTATTTAGTGCGTAATTAGAATAAATTGGTTTATTTTAATTGCCCAAGAAAATAATTACCGGAAAGTATTTCGGAGTGAAAATACGCAAAAACGGCGTTACTGGGTAACGGCTGTCCAAATAGTGAGTTGGTCACTATTCGGGCAACCTACGAACTGTCCAAATGTTTTTGGGGCTGACCTGGGCCCCCATGTGCATTGGTTGGTCCGTTCAGTCGGAAATGCGTTTTATGGTATTTTACGGAAAAAAAAATTTCGTAAAAATTTCGCGGTATTTCTATATTATTTATGTCATTATTTGATATCGAATAAATATGTTTAGGTGAAATATGAATGAATTATTAATATTGGATATTGAATAATTTATTCATAAGTTTAAAAAATTTAAACTACGATTTCGCCCGAACCACGTTTCTTCCGTTGCGCCGCCCTGATAAAACCCCAACATTATACTCCGAGGCACCCCATACAAATGAACAACCTCACAAAAAAATAAGTCAGCAATGTGTGTGACATCATCTGATTTATGACATGTAATAAAGCGTGCTATCTTGCTAAAAACGGTCAACGACAACAAAAATAAAGTCTCGTTGTTTCCTAGATCTAGGTAATCCTAACACAAAGTCCATGGAAATATCTATCCATGGCACTTGGGGAACAGGTAACGGTGTATAAAGCCCATGTGGTTGAACCTTAGATTTTTCTCTCTTACAAGTAATGCACCCATTACAAATGCGCATGACATGTTTTTTCATTTTAGGCCAATAAAAATGCTCGTGCAAGATATCCAAAAAAACTTTAACACCAAAATGACTCATAAGACTATGTGCTTCAAGTACCAATAACTCACGCATAGAACAACTAGGCACACACAATTTATTCTCTTTAAATAAGAAATCATTTTGTCTATAAAATTTATCACATGCGTCTTTTTCACATGCATTGTAAAGCTAAAAAAATCATGATTATTTGCATATAAGTCCTTGATGAATTCAAAACCAATAAATTTAGAACTTAAGGACGTAAGTAAAACATACCTGCGTGATAATGCGTCAACAACCACATTCTCCTTACTTTGCTTAGAGTGAATGATATATGGAAAGGTCTCCATGAATTCCATCCATTTGGCATGTCATTATTAAGCTTTCATTGGCATTTGATATGTCGCAGAGATTCATGGTCAGTTTGAATCACGAATTTGGCCAGAGATAATGATACCAAGTCTCCAGAGCTCTGACGAGGGCATAAAACTCTTTGTGGTAGATCAGTTATCATAGCGCCGTGCCATTTAGCTTTTCACTGAAGAAATCTATAGGGCGTCGATCCTGCATAAGAACTGCTCTAATGCTAACACTTGAAGCATCACACTCAATCTCGAAAGTTTGATTAAAATTAGGTAAGGCTAAAACAGGCGTAGAACATAAATGATCTTTAAGAAGTTTAAAGGCACTCTCTTGTTCCTCCCCCAATGAAAACCCACATTTTTCTTTACGACTTTAGTGAGTGGTGTTGCAATAGTGTTAAAGTCTTTTACAAACCTCATATAGAAACTGGTTAGTCCATGGAAGCTCCGAACCTCAGTGATGCTTTTAGGTGTAGGCCTCTCACGAATGGCCTTAACCTTGTCCTTGTCGACCTCAATACCTTGAGTACTAATAACATGTTAGGGTTGGTGTTCAAAGCGCCAATTTTCTTATGTATTTCTCTGTAAATACTTATGAAATATTTTATTATGAATAAAATAAACAGTTTCTATTATATAACATCTCTTTTAATATGGTAAAGACATAACAGACCTTAGAATGATTAGTTATGACACTGTTGCAAAAGCGTCGCAACTGACATTGAGTTGTATCATGACATTGTCATTCTTAGACTGTTACTGGTCAAGGTTTACACTACTTGGTCAATAAAGTAAACCTGTTTAGACTGGTACATGTCATATATTGGAATCTTAGATTCCAATGGTTTCTCAATGAATTAAGTGTATTGGAGACTTGTATAGACGTGTAGGTATTTATTGCGGATAAATACTGAACGACTTACTGAAGATTCTTAATGGATGGTACACCAACGTCAATAAGAATCTTCTCGGGTTGAATGACTATAGTGATTCTTTGACTTGAGATACCATTGTGGATATAAGAGTTATCCTCCACACTTAGATGACAGTCACGTCACCGATCTATTAGGATCAGACCTCCATCTGTTCGTTAGGTGTGGACTGATGTTCAGGATATCCTGTGTGTATCAAGAAAGGATCTGTCAGTTCTTTGTACATAGCATAGGTATTCAATATGGAATTAGCAATCTGTTAAATCCATGGGCCCATGGTACACTGTAGAAATTAGTTCTAAGTATTATTAAGAGATTGCTAATAGAAACGTCGATATGATTATATCTATAGAGATTTGACGTTTATATCTATATCTCTGGAATAATCTGGATACCTGTGATGGATGGATTATATGTATGCAATGACCTCGATCTATATGGTTCAGAGAGTTTATCTGTGTTCGTCATAATTTACGGGTGGGTAGATTATGGACACGAAATTGGATTTTGTGACGGATATGCCTGAACCTAGAGAATCTCACTAATGAAATATACTCGTAGAGTACTGGGGTAATTTTATGAATAATACAGATTATTTATAAGTCGGTTAACGGTTAAACGTAAAATACATGCAAATAGACATGCTGGTCATTTTCTAATTAATGTGTATTTCTATTTAATATTAGATTTTATTAAATACACTTTAATTAAATGACAAATTGTGATATTTTACATAAATGATTGATATATGTATTTGATTATTTAATGTAAATATAATACTTATATTTAAGATATTTGTATTTAATTATATAAATATTATATGATTAAATTAATTAAAGAGATAAATATCTTAAGTCATCATTTACCTTTTAAATGGCTAAGGTTGATTGGTTACACTTGTTCCATTTCATTAAATGTAATGGTTATCAAATGAAATAAGTTAACTAATACTTTCCAATTAATTAAATTGAAACAAAAAATACAAATATCATGATATTTTATTTTCCTTCATGTTTCGGCCAATGTGTGGAAACTATATAAGTTTTGTTTCAATTTTATTTTTGATAATCACAAGTTACCAAAATAAATTACAAAAGGATTTGAGAGAAAATTAAAGAAGAAAACAAAGAAAAGCTTGGAAATACTTGGTTTTGTAAGTCTTTCTTAAACTTTTTCAACTAAGAAATTATTTCTAATATTCTTAGCTTCAATATGTGTTGCTAGGATGTTGTCTCTACTCTTTTAATTTGTAATTAAATGGTTGGAAACTTGTTTGAAAGGTGCTTTCATTTTTGATGAATAAATAAAGCATGAAATTAGTTCTAAGCTCTCTTTTGATTATTTGATAATCAGGTTGCCATTCTAGAATTGTTAGGCCACCCATTGATGACCTAGAATTATTCTTGTGTTGTTTCATTGTGGTGAGACTTGATTGGTGTTGTGAAGAATGATTTAAAGTATTGAATTCGATTAATTTATTGTAATTTGTCAATTTTAAGAAATTATAAAATTATGGTTCTTAACCCTTATCAAATTTGTGGTTTTTCATATATGCGATGTATATTGATGTATATATGATGTATATTAATTTTGGGATTGATTAGATTTGATCTTGACTTTTTGAGCAAATTGGACCAAATTGATTAAACCTGAAACTTGATGGGTGCTCTCGGCAATTGTACAAAAAAATTGAATTTTGTGTTGCAATTGTATTTTGATGTATTAGACATGTATAAATCATTTGGGATTCATTTGGATTCACTTAAATATGTATTTGACAATTTGAGGACTAAAATGATCAAAATACAAAGTTTGGGGGGTCAATCGGCAATTAAGAAAAAATTGATTTCTTGGGTTAAAATTTCAGATTTTAAGTATTGAGTGATTAAAATAAATAAGTTTATTTGAATTACCCAGAGAACAAATTTTTAAATCGGAAAATTCTGATTTTCCGCGTTCCGCTGCGTTAACGGTAGGTAATTCGCTTTAAAACCCCAACAAAATGGTATCAGAGTGAGTCTGATTCTGAACACTCGATCTGATTATGCCTTTAAATTCAATTTTTAATTTAATATTACTTTATGCATGCATGTGTTTCTTTAATTTGATTAAATAAAGTAAAAGCATTTTTTGCGGAAAAATCCCTATTTTAAAATAAAGTTTTATATTTAATATGTATTTGATGCATATTACTTGGTCCGTTTTGTCAATACCGCTTATTGATAAATAATCTACGACTATATCTAAGAACGTGCCAAAGCTATGAGGATATGGCCGGTAGAAATTTATATGTACCTGATATATTTGATATTAGGTAAATTCAAGTGAAAGCGGAATCCTGAACATGCCAAAGCTGTCAGGGTTACGCAAGTATCTTGAATTTATCATGGACAAGTTTAACCTTAGTACGCCTCTTGTGAATGTGCCAAAGTTGTCACAATGAGAAACGACCAGGACCGGAAATCCAGGAGTCACTGGTGAGTGATCGACAATGAGTTGTCTACCTAATGAATATACGTAGGCGAGAATGTGACAAAGCTGTGAGCTGAAATATATTCATGGGGTCCACCTTTCACTATTATGTTATGATTTGATTATCGCATGTTTTGTATTCTGTCTAGGGATTTCAGTTTTGCATGAAAAAGTGGGAGAGGGGTATTTTTAGATTAAAAATCCATGATCTATTTAATACTTTTGATATAATATGAAACTGTTTTTCTACTAACTGTTGATTTGTTGTCTATTTGATAGATTTGTGATGGCGGCACCTTCGACCAATCCTTTTGCCCGTATGCTTGATACGAATAAGCTTAAGGGCGCTAAGAACTTTTCGGATTAGGATATGGATTTGAGGATTGTCCTCGGATCCGAAAAAGCTGGGATACATTTTGGAAGGTCCATTACCACTTGCTATATCAGAGGATGCATCAGCTAAAGAGATTGAGACTTTCCGTAAATGGCAAGATGATGATTTCAGGGTTAAATCATTCATTCCCAGTTCTATTTCTTCTGAACTAAGAGGTAATACTTTGAGATGCATAATGCATATAGCATGATGACATAACTTCGTGAATCGTTCATGAACCAAGAACAAGTCATGGTTCATAGAGTTGCAATGGAACTGTTCCATTCTAAACTTGATGAGGGGTAGGCTGTGAGCACACATGTGCTTCATTTGATCGATTTGATCAAGCAATTGAGGCACGATGATTTCTTTCTCAATGATACTCTAGGACGGAGTCTTATACTTGCAGCGCTCCCGGGCTCATATCGCCAGTTTTTCATGTACTTCAACATGAATGGGATTCACTGCTCTTACCATGAGTTGCATATGATGCATCTCACAACAGAGGAAGATTTAAAGAAGGGAGTTCCGACTCAACTTCTGAAACCCACTTCACTTTCCGCTTCTTCCCAATCCAAGATGAAGGGGAAGAATACAAAAGGAAAAAAGAAGAAAGGTTTCAATATTCCTCCGCAGGCTAAGGTAGCGAAGCCCAAGAGAGTTTCTGAAGATAAGTGCCACCACTGCCAGAGAGTCGGGCACTGGAAAAGAAACTGTCCAGACTACCTCGTACAGATAAGGAATGAAAGAGCATCGACATCAGATACTTTTATTTTTCCTATTATTGATATCTCATTGGCTTGTGAAGCTATGACATCTAATTGGATTTTAGATTCTGCTTGTCTTATTCACATTTGTAATACGTTGTAGGTGCTTACGGAAAGAAGACGGCAGAAATCTGGGGAGATGCAGTTGTGATTCGGGAGTGTCGACTCTCTGGATGCGGTTGCAGTGGGCATATATGAGATTCTCGTACCCAGTGGGAGACTTTTGTTAAATGACTTTTATTTTATGCCAGGATGTGTAGCGAATATTATGTCACTTTTTGTATTAGATACTGAATGATATAATGTAAATATTAAGAATCGGTCTTTGTATTTATATGATAGAAATAATATTCAGATCATATGTTGTCCAAATGAGCATGGTCATTACATATTGAGTACCTCACAAGATATCATAAATACTGGAATTAATAAACATAAATTATCTGATATAAATAATACTGAACTATGGCACATGAGGTTGGGTCATATAGTCGTGAAACGCCTAACCCAGTTGGTTAGGAATGTTTGATACATGATCTCACCATTAAACCTTATTTAACTTCTGAATCTTACATTCGGGTTAAAATGACCAAAGCCTCATTTTCAGGTGTTGGACACCGAGCCACTGACTTATTAGAACTCATACATTCTGAAGTATGTGGTCTTATGAGTCAGACTGCATACAATGGTTTTTGATATTTCATCACCTTTACCGATGATCTTTTACGGTGCGGTTATTTTTATGTGATGAAACATCAATCGAAAACCTTTAGAAAGTTCAAAGAATTCCAAAATGAAGTAGAAAAACAGACTGGTAAATATATTAAATGCCTTTGATCTGATCGAGGCGGTGAATATATGAGTAGAGATTTCACTGATTATTTAAAGGAGAATGGGATTCTCGCTCAATATACTCCTCCGGGTACTCAGCAGCACAATAGAGTGTCAGAGAAGAGAAATCTGACATTATTGGATATGGTCCGATCGATGTTGAGTTATACAGATTTGCATTATTACTATGAGGTTATGCTCTTTTAAATGCCGCTCATCTCCTGAATAAGCTTCCTTCTAAAGCTGTTCCTACGAATCCCTATGAGATATGGACCGGTAGGAAACCGAATCTTAGTTATGTTAAGATTTGGGGTTGTCTTGCATACGTCATGATGGCTCAACAGAATAAGCTTTTGCCTCGAAGGCATAAGTTTAAGTTTGTTGGATATCCTTCAAATACGAAAGGATATTTATTATATGATATCGAGCATCGAAATATGTTCGTAGCTCGCTTCATAAAATTCCTCGAGAAAGAATTTTTGTCTAAAGTACAACCTGATACCAATGAACCAACGGAGGAACCTGTAGTTCAAGAAGATGAAGAACCTTCAACACACACACTTCGTAGGTCACAAAGGGTATCTAGACCTTCTGAACGATTGTATTTGATATAAGAAAATAGTCTCGATGTTCTCTTAGTTGAAGAGACTGACCCTTTTACCTATAGAGAATCGATGTTGGACATTGACTCCGTGAAGTGGCAAGACGCCATGAAATCCGAGTTAGACTATATGCATGAGAATCAATTTTGGAACTTGATTCTGCTTCCTGAAGGAATTATTTCTATCGGTTGTAAATGGATTTACAAAAGGAAACGCGGGCCCGATAGAAAGGTTGAAACCTTCAAGGCCCCAACTGGTAGCTAAAAATTACTAGCAAGGACCTGGTGTCGACTACGATGAAACGTTTTCGCCAGTTGCGTTGTTAAAGTCTATAAGAATTTTGTTGTCTATTGTCGCTTACCATGATTAAGAGATTTGGCAATTGGATGTCAAAACGACTTTTCTAAATAGAATTCTTGATAAAGAAATCTATATGGAATAGCCGGAGGGTTTTGCATCCAGTGAGAACTCGGCCATGGTATGTGTTGGTTTCTATTAAGGTCCCCATATCATAAATAAGCATGAAATAAGTACGAATACAAATCAACGAAGTTGCGGAATACTTACATCGATTGGTTGAGCGACGCGGAGACGAACAAAATTAAAATTTTGCCATTTGTTCCTCGGCAGTGAGCTGCTATTTTGGCGTCCTCCATAGATGGTTTTTGAGCTCCTTCGTCAAGCTTCAAGCTTCGTCAAACGGTTCCAAGCTCATGGGTGGACTTCCATATCACCTTCGCATGTCTCTCGAAGTGATAGCTATCGATGATTTTGTCGCAAAACCATCACACCTGTGCTTCCCTTCTTCTCGGTTTTAGGCAGAAAAACCAGTGAAGATAATGCCCACCATGGGCGTGTAAGAGAGAAAAGAAAAGAGAGGAGAGAGATGGGTTTGTATATCATGTTATTTGATTTCCAAAATCAATTAAACATATACCAAAAAATTTGAATTTCAAAAATTCAAAAGTACAAGCTTTAAAGCTTCTATCTACCACCATCAATCAATCAATCAATGAATAGTGACTGGCGTCAATCACTCAAAGTAAAAGACATACATCACTTGATTGACGAATGATGTGACGCTAGATACGACTAGCGATTTGACGCTTGATTTGACTTACGTCCCGCACTCGAATTGGAAATGCGAATACGCTCGCAAATAATCTCGGGCTCGGGTTCGCTAATTCCAAATTAAGGAATTTTCCGTTGCGACGTAATTAAATCTAATTTAATTAAATAATCATGCCTAGCATAATTACTATTCACATCGCTAACGAATTAATTCTAAATTAATTCGTTCGCCCGAATTAAAATCTAATTTTAATTCCGCGTCGAAATCCAATTTCGTTTAATATATCGAATATATTAATTTATCGATTAATTCCAAATTAATCATTCTCTCTTTAATTGATATTTTATCCCAGATAAAATATCTCCGCAATTAATCCCAGATTAATTTTCTCTCTCATCTAATTAATCCCAGATTAATTAAAAGTGCGAGTCATACGTCATCGGTGAATCTTTGGGAAGCGACCCATGAGATCCCCGGATATGTTGGCAGTAAATTCGGTCGTCGGACTATCCGAACACGTAAGTACCTCGAACTATGTTTTACCGATTTACAAGACAGGGTTGGCTTCTAGCAAAGCGTCATGCCTACCCAATTCTCCAGAAATATCCTTACAGGATTAAAGGATCTATATCAAGAGTAGTATACGTAGTATTGCGTATTTCTGTCCATTATGGATGATCACGTGCTAGGCCTGGGGCTGGAATTTTGTCTGCCCCATACGAAGCACATGTCGGATGTCTAGTAACTAGTCTCTATAATCGGATAAACATGACCTTATCATTTTATCCCAATGACTGCAGTACTTAAGAGTACTAGTACCGTATCCTACGTGACCATCATCTCCATATGACTGAAGTGACACTTCCTTCTTGACATCACACCTAACACACTACGATTCTCAATATACCCAGCATTGGCGTACACAGAACTTGTTAAAGCCCTGGACGACCGCAACCAAATTATATTGATTGTCGCAAGTATTACCAGTGCAAGTCTCAAGTTAAGACCAAATACACCTACCCTGATTTCGGACTTCCATAGACACATAGTTATACTACCAATGGAATTCTGAGGGGGGTCTATCCAGAGCGAAGCTGTTTCTCGTACCATCGGTAAAACACAACCTCCTATTACACTTGCATGAGTATCATATACCCAATATATGAGAACTATGTCGTTGTCCCCTCACAACGCGCACAAGTGTAATACTAGTCTTTTACGTATTTATCGATGTCCAATCTCGATAATACTCTGACTAGGGATATTTAATGATTTATCCTTCATGGACTGATACTGTCTCATATCATTCTCCGTCCAGGAACAAATCACAATGACCTCTCATCATTTATATATCTAGGTGATCTAATCACAAATGATAAGAGTGCAATCTCATTTGTCACATAGTTAATTTGTACAACAACACCATGATTTGTACAAACAGTGACGTTATGGGTCATAATTGTCCAACAATCTCCCACTAGGCCTATAGCCAGTCACTCGAGTGTCTTACACCCGAACTATATACGGTTGGCTCAAACTGCTGAGAATGTGCTTCCGTCAGCGGATTTGCATGATTATCATCTGATGCGATTTATTCGATCATCACATCGCCACGATGTATGATCCGAACGAATCAGATGAATATCGAAGTATGTATCTGGATCTTTGATGAGACCATTAATTCTTTAGCCTGTGCTCAAGCCTAGCTCAGCTGTTAGCAGATTATATCTAATCTAATTATATTTATTTATCTACCCAGAAGGCTTCTATTGCCACTCAGCTGCAGCAATACCCTGCATTTGTTGTTTATTCGGTAATAGTATCTTGCTTGGAAGATTTCCAGCTCACTGTTCCGTTATTCAAACTTTGTAGTACCGTTTGCGACTTATAGTCGTCTTATCGGTTAGGAAACTTGCCACAGTGATCCCAGTCACTTCAAGTTCTCCTTCTCCATAGATTAAGACAGCATCTTTAGTTCTCTAAGAAACTAACTGAAGTTCTTAACATCAATCCAGTGACTATCATTTGGATTGGCCTATTTGTGAATCAATATGCTCAAATCGTATGAGACACCAGGTTGCGTACATTTTTCAATGTACGATTTCTTGGAGAGTTTTCATGACAGCCAAGCTTTCACCGATAGTTTTATGGGAATATCATTCCAAGAAATGACATATATTATCATTATTTTTATAGGATAGCCACTGTCAGTGCGCTCCCACTAACCCTCTTATATACACAAGAATCATTTTCGTTTTGAATTAAATCATAAACTATTATGATTACATCAAAACGATAATTTTAAGAACCTATGCTTGCTTCAATCCAAACATGGATCGAATAACCCGCAAACCTTGTTTGCTAGTTATAGTACGACAAAACCAACATGATGTTGTAAACATCCTCCAAAAGGTTTCCTTTTTAGGAAAGTGATTTTGCCATTCAGCTGACATATTTCATAAATGAAACATGCAGCTTTAGCAAGCAATATCCAAATGGATATACTGTGGCAACAGGTAAAAGGTTTCGTCGTAATCAACACAATGTTGAGTAACGATACCTTTTCACTACAAGCCTAGCTTAGTACGTTGGTATGTTGTCTTCCATGTATGTCTTCATTGAAGACTAATAAAGTACCAACAGGCACAATGTCTTGCGGTACATCAACTAGTATCCAAACTTGTTGATATACATGGAATCCAATTCGGATATTATGGCACTTTGCCATAATAGGGAGTCGATACCTTGTATCACTTCCTCATACGTAGTCAGTTGGTATACCTCAAAAGATTAACATCTTTATAAGGTGAGATCAGAAACTCATACCCTAGGTTGTTTTCCGACTCTTTCTGACATACGCGGTTCTTGTGTATTTGAAGATTAATGTTATAGTTTCATCCTGATGAACTATATATGTTCCATTAAGATTCGGTGCCTTGGACAGTATTACTCCGATTTTCATCGAGTTTTACTATCCTCCCACTTACCACTGCATATCGGTATTCCTCTTAGGAAAACTGCATGGCGAGCAACAATTACATTGTTCTTTTGTGAGATGTATAAGTACAATACTTTGGTATCCCTAGGATTACTGATAATTGGCACTTATCCAATTCGGGTTCTAGTTTGGCATCATCCAAACACATGCCTAGCATACCCAAATTATCAGGAATGAGAAACCCGGTTTCTTTCCCATTCATATCTAATATGAAATCTATCAAACAGATTTTATGGAACCTTATTCAAAATAAGTTCTTGCACTGTTTAAAGCTTATCCGTTGAAGGAAATGGTAGCTCAGAGCGACTTATGATTAACCTTATCATGTCCAATAAAATTCGGTTACTCAGTTCGGACACACCGTCAAATTGACATGTTCCGGGAGGAGTCCTCATTGAAAGAATACTATACTCTTTCAAGTATTTTAGAAACTTATTGCTTAAGTTTTCATCATGGTCTAACCGTGATGATTTAATACTTTAGTCGATCTGTTTGTCTACTTTGTGTCGAAACTTTAAAAGTTTTCGATTTGTGTTTCAAAGAAACACATAACCATAACGCGATGCCATATCCGTAAAGGTCACGAAATATTCATATCCACATCTAGCCTAGCTAGACATGGGCCCACTTGCTTCACTATGAACTAGGGCTAACAGATATGTGGTATTTATACTTTTACCAAGTAAATGTGTTTTAGGCACTTTGCCCAATAAACTAGATTCGTTGACTTTATTTGAATTGAATCAAATCAGTCTGATTACCCACTCTTCAAAAGTGTGGATATACGATTCTTGTTTTAGTTGTGTCCCAGACAACAATGCCACAATTGAGTTTCTTCTGATCAAATCAGTTTGAGCTATTTGTTTGTCATGTTATATGTTTGATATTTATTTATATTCGAAATATAAATATGTTATTCACATCTAATGTGTTTATCTCAATATCATCTTTATATGATAAAACACTTTAATGTTCTAGAATATAAAGGTTCACCCGCAGCGGGTTAATACACTGATATAGAGATAATGTTCTAGTCAAACTAGTTACATTATAACAGTATCCTAATTTAAGTACAAACCGAAGGGTAGTTCCTAAATTAGGTATCTACGGTTGAAACAGTGATTTTCGTCCCGTTTCCAATTCGCAGATAAAATCTCAACTGAAGTCAGTATTCTGCTCACAGCAGATTCTGAACGTCAATATATATATATATATATATATATTATATATATATCACGCTAAGTATCTAAAATCCAATTTTAATACTAGTAGTGAAACATATTTATGACAAACATATTTGAAGTCAGAGCCTCGCTCGTCTTAATTCCTTCATGTCTGCTTTGTCCAAACGGCAGTCACGTTTCCGCGATCCCGATTTCCACAATTTAAGTAGACTTTTTGGGATATGTCATTTATCTTCCCAGAAGATTATAATGATTTTGCCTTTGCCCTTTTCCACATTCCAGAAGCCTTTGGCCAAGCCTTGGCCTTCTAGAATATCGAAGTAAGGTGCGCCTTGCGCTACTTGCCTTATTGCAAATTTTGACTTTGTCTCATTGAGAATAGTCATTAACTCTCCAAGAGTTTACTATTGCAATTTAGTACTTCTAAGATCTAATTATAGATCTATGAAGATCCTTCAATTTCATTATCATACTTTAAGGATCTAATCCTTAGTTCTGATTCAGAAATTAAGGAGTCTACTGCGACAAGCTTAATGGATTAAGCACTAAAGTTATCATCACATAAATCTTCCAAAGATTATGCTCTACTATTTTCTTAACTCCGGGCTTAGGCCTAATATGTTATTTTATCAAAAAAGTAACTTATTAGTTTCCAGGACTGTCCTGAAATTATTCCCAATTTGAAAATTAAACCATTTAAATACATTTTCCCTAGGATTATGTTTCAAATGTCAATCTTTCAATTTTATCTTGATTTTAATAGTCCAACTATTTAATCAACGATTTCAGGTACTGTTTAATATAATGATTACTATAATCCAACTATTTAATCAACTATACTTTTAATAGATTAAAATCAATTATATTGATTACTATAATCCAATTATAAAATCAACTATAAATGAATAGTTTGAATACAGTCCAACTGTTGATTAAAACAACGTTTAAATATTACTCCAACTAACATTTAATATATTTGACGAATGATATTTGTTTGAGCGCGTATGGCAAGTAATTAAATGAATATTGCAAATTCAATTCTTGCCTCCCACTATTTTTCGGCGAGCCTCTAACCCTCTGTCGAGTACTCGGGAAACCGCATTTCCTAGTGGGCTAGGATCCCATTAAATATCACACAATCTTGACTTTGGCCAACAAATTGTATGATAATTAACTAGGTAGATCTCTAAGATCGATTGGATCCAATCCAATTCCTAAATCCGGTAGGGGGACATCCAAGTCCGAAACATATATCTTATATATGCCAATACATCCAATGTATTACCTAACCATTTTTCCTCTAAATCAACTAAGCCTTGACTTTGGCACAACAAACTTAGTTATCCCAGTTAAGCGCGACCCATTGACCATGGAAAGCTTCGTAATCAATGTCGATGGACAAGAAGTGGTCTTGACTTGGCCAACAAACCACAACTTGGACAAGACACCAATATGGAACAAAGCCTTCGTGATTCAAACACATCCTCGACGGAAAAAGGCCTTGACTTTGGCCAACAAGCCAATGCCAGTCTCGGATCTTGAGTAGAATCACTCAATGGAAGGAAAAACGCTTAATATTTTGCGAGGGTTTTTCGAATGCAAATTGGCAACCAATTTATTATCTTTGTTAAGGTCTCATCATCATACACCCTTAAACATGCATTCTAAACACATAATAAAGCGCGTATAAATAAAGTAATAATGATATGCGGATGGATACTTTACACATTGATCCTAGATCAAAACTCTCATTTTCTCTCTCCCGCTAGCACATGTATGACTTCTACCCATTACACTACACTTCTAAAGAAACCTCATTTACATTGAGGGGAATAAGTGAGAAGAGAATACAAAGAATATGGAGGTATAAGGCTGGACACGCAGGTCCAATTAATAAATCAAATTTATTACAACAATTTCTAAAATTGTCCCACCCATCTAATATACATCTGATATACATTATTCATGCATCGCAACCATGTATTCACACAAGCATGTTATCAATCAATCTAATCAAATTAATTAATATGATAATTAGTGATCATCCAATGTTCAAACAACGATTTGATTTTGTTCGAGTCAAACTCGTTTTGCGAATAAGTACTCAAAGTACGAATTCTTGAATTAAATTAAACTACATAATTAAATCCAATTTAATATGCATTTAATACTAATCCACTATTTAATTCCAAATTAAATACTACACTTTATTAATGAACTTTTTCGACTTAAATTCCAAATTTAATCATTACGGGTCTCAAAGCCTGATTAACGTCCAACGTCAATTTAATTAAAGTCCAATGGGCTTTTAATTAATTCTTAAGGCGTGGACTTTTGGTGAAATCGGGTCAAACCGAATAACCAAAATCCAATCCGGGAATTACCCCATAAGCCCAGAAATCAATTTTGGCCCATTAGGCCCAATTAAACTTTAAAGGTCCATTAAGTCGCATTTGGCTTTATGGATGCGGTTTTGGGCCCAATTGGATCCAATCCATTTGGCCTAAACCTAACTTGGTACAACCAAGCCCAATTAGCTCAATTACAACTTTAAAAGCCCAATTTACAAAATAGGCCAATTTAATTAAATTACAAAATCCAATTTCACATTTAATAAACTAAAGTGTATAGCATTAATAATTACCCAAATCAATATTTCCAAAACACCAAATTTGTACAATTAATCATGCTCATTAATATTAAATCATGTCCAACACAATTTAATTAAAATCAAACCCAATTTTACATGCTCAAAGTCTCGGCATTTGTGGGGAAATTATATTGATTTGGTTTCATTCCAATTAAATCCACAATAGAAATAAATCAACATTCCCGAATGGTTTCCAACACATCCAATGATCAAAAATCAAAAAATCACCAAGACAAAATAGGGCATAACTTTCGGCCAACACCAAAAAATTTGGGCAAAAATGTTCCAAACACAATTTCATGAAATTGATCCAATCAATCTTCAATTCAACATGATTTAAGCATATTCAAACATCCAATTTAATCAAATCATGCTCAAAATCAATTTACCCAATTTTAAGCCCTAAATCAAATTTCATGCTCAACCTTGCTCTGATACCATTGTTGGTTTCTATTAAGGTCCCAAGATCATAAACAAGCATGAAATAAGTACGAATACAAATCAACAAAGTTGCGGAATACTTACATCGATCGGTTTTGAGCGACGCGGAGACGAACAAAACTGAAATTCTGCCCTCTGTTCCTCGGCAATGAGCTGCTATTTTGGTGTCCTCCATGGATGGTTTTTGAGCTCCTTCGTCAAGCTTCAAGCTTCGTCAAACGGTTCCAAGCTCATGAGTGGACTTCCCAATCACCTTCGTATGTCTCTCGGAGTGATAGCTCTCGATGATTTTGCCGCAAAACCATCATACTTGTGATTCCCTTCTTCTCGGTTTTAGGCAGAAAAACCAGTGAAGATAATGCCCACCATGGGCGTGTAAGAGAGAAAAGAAAAGAGAGGAGAGAGATGGGTTTGTATATCATGTTATTTGATTTCCAAAATCAATTAAACATATACCAAAAAAATTGAATTTCAAAAAGTCAAAAGTACAAGCTTTAAAGCTTCCATCTACCACCATCAATCAATCAATCAATGAATAGTGACTGGCATCAATCACTCAAAGTGAAAGACATTCATCACTTGATTGACGAATGATGTGACGCTAGATGCGACTAGTGATTTGACACTTGATTTGACTTACGTGCCGCACTCGAATTCGAAATGCGAATGCGCTCGCAAATAATCTCGGGCTCGGGTTCGCTAATTCCAAATTAACGAATTTTCCGTTGCGACGTAATTAAATCTAATTTAATTAAATAATCATGCCTAGCATAATTACTATTCATGTCGCTAACGAATTGATTCTAAATTAATTCGTTCGCTCGAATTAAAATCTAATTTTAATTCCGCGTCGAAATCTAATTTCGTTTAATATATCGAATATATTAATTTATCGATTAATTCCAAATTAATCGTTATCTCTCTTTAATTGATATTTTATCCCAGATAAAATATCTCCGCAATTAATCCCAGATTAATATTCTCTCTCATCTAATTAATCCCAGATTAATTAAAAGTGCGAGTCATACATCATCGGTGAATCTTTGGGAAGCGACCCATGAGATCCCCGGATATGTTGGCAGTAAATTGGTCGTCGGACTATCTGAACACGTAAGTACCTGGTACTACGTTTTACCGATTTACAAGACAAGGTTGGCTTCTAGAAAAGCGCCATGCCTACCCCATTCTCCAGAAATATCCTTACAGGATTAAATGATCTATATCAGGCGTAGTATACGTAGTATTGCGTATTTCTGTCCAGTATCGGATGATCACGTGCTAGGCCTGGGGCTGGAATTGTGTATGCCCCGTACGAAGCACATGTCGGATGTCTGGTAACTAGTCTCTATAATCGGATAAACGTGACCTTGTCATTTTATCCCGATGACTGCAGTACTTAAGAGTACTAGTACCGTATCCTACGTGACCATCATCTCCATATGACTGGAGTGACACTTCTGTCTTGACATCACACCCAACACACTACGATTCTCAATATACCCAGCATTGGCGTACATAGAACATGTTAAAGCCTTGACGACCGCGACCAAAGTATATTGATTGTCGCAAGTATTAGCGGTGCAAGTCAGGTTAAGACCAAATACACCTACCCTGATTTCGGACTTCCATAGACACATAGTCATACTACCAATGGAATTCCGAGGGGGGTCTATCCAGAGCGAAGCTGTTTCCCGTACCATCGGTAAAACACAACCTCCTATTACACTTGCATGAGTATCATATACCCAAATATATAAGAACTATGTCGTTTGCCCTCACAATGCGCACAAGTGTAATACTAGTCTTTTACGTATTTATCGATGTCCAATCTCGATAATACTCTGACTAGGGATATTTAATGATTTATCCTTCATGGACTGATACTGTCTCATATCATTCTCCGTCCAGGAACAAATCACAAGGACCTCTCATCATTTATATTTAGGTGATCTAATCACAAATGATAGAGTGCAATCTCCTTGTCACATAGTTAATTTTACAACAACACCATGATCTGTACAAATAGTGACGCTATGGTCATAATTGTCCAATAGTATGTAAGCTTAGAAGTCCATTTATGGACTTAAACAGACTTCACGAAGTTGGAATCTTCGATTCAATGAGATAATCAAATTATCTGGTTTTCTCAAGAATTCGGAAGAATCCTTTGTGTATAAGAAGACTAGTGGAAGTATGGTTGTATTTTTAATTCTCTATGTTGACGACATCTTTATCATTGGGAATGATATCAGGATGATGCAAGGCGTCAAAGCTTACCTCTGTAAGAATTTCTCCATGTAGGACCTGAGTGAAGCTTCTTATGTCTTAGGCATAAAACTCTATAGAGATAGAGAAAGGAAGTTTATTGGGTTATCCCAATAAACGTACATAGATAAGATCTTAGAACGATATAATTTTGGTAATTGTAAGACAACAAACATACCGTTCAGACATGGCTTACATCTTTCAAAGAAGATGTGTCCACAAACAGAAGATGAGAAGATTAGAATATCTAATCATCATTATGCTTCGTGTTTGGGTAGCATCATGTATGTCATGTTATGTACTAGGCCTGATATCAGCTTCACACTTAGTGTGACCAGCAGATATTAGTCCAATCCAGGAAATCACCATTAGATGGCCATTAAATATATCCTCAAGTATCTTAAAGGTACTAAGGATAAGTTTATTATATATGGAGGAAACGAACTACAAGTTAATGTGTATACGGATTCTGATTTCTAATCGGATCCTGATGATAGAAAGTCTACATTAGGATTCGTATTTACCCTTAATGGAGGTACAGTTTATTGGAAGAGTTCCAAACAGGGGTCAACAACTGATTCCACCACAGAGACAGAATATATTGCAGCTTTTGAAGCTGCAAAGGAAGATGTATGGGTTAGGAACTTTATCACAGAATTGTGAGTAGTCCCAAGTATCGAGAATCTGATTCTGTTATACTGTGATAATACTGGAGCCATTGCGCAAGCAAAGGAACTGAGGGTGCATCAAAAGTCGAAGCATGTGGAATGAAAATACCACATCATTCAAGAGATTGTGTCGCGAGGGGACATTATCGTGTGCAAGGTACCGAATAAAGATAATGTAGCAGACCAGCTTACCAAGGCCATTCCTCCAAAGTTATTTGATAAACATGTAGAGTCGATGGGTATTAGATACAATCGATATTGGCACTAGAGCAAGTGAGAGAATTTGTTAGGGTTGGTGCTCAGAGCACAAATTTTCTTATGTATTTCCCTGTAAATACTTATGTAACAAAAGTGTCGCAACTCATATTCAGTTGTATCATGACGTTGTCATTCTTAGACCGTTCCTGGTCAAGTTTACACTACTTGGTCAGTAAAGTAAACCCGTTGAGACTGGTACATGTCGTATATTGGAATCTTGGATTCCAATGGTTTCTCAATGAATTAAGTGTCTTGGAGACTTGTATAGACGTGTAGGTATTTATTACGGAAAAATACTGAACGACTTACTGAAGATTCTTAATGGATGGTACACCAACGTCAATAAGAATCTTCTCGGGTTGAATGACTATAGTGATTCTTTGACTTGAGATACCATTGTGGATATAAGAGTTATCCTCCACACTTAGATGACAGTCACGTCACCGATCTATTAAGATCATACCTCCGCTTGTTCGTTGGGTGTGGACTGATGTTCAGGATATCATGTGTGTATCAAGAAAAGATATGTCAGTTCTTTGTACATAGCATAGGTATTCAATATGGAATTAGCAATCTGTTAAATCCATGGGCTCGTGGTACACTGTAGAAATTAGTTCTAAGTGTTATTAAGAGATTGCTAATAGAAACGTCGACGTGATTATATCTATAGAGATTTGACGTTTATATCTATATCTCTGGAATAATCTGGATACCTGTGATGGAGGAATTATACGCATATAATGATCTCGACCTGTATGGTTCAGAGAGTTTATCAGTGTTCGTCATAATTTATGGGTGGGTAGATTACGACACGAAATTAGATTTTGTGACGGATATGCATGAACCTAGTGTTGGGGTTGGTGCTCAGAGCGCCAATCCGGGCCGTATTTATGTCTGATTCATGAATACGAACATCCCCTTATTCCATAATATTACTTATTTATGGTTGCACCTCTTGTTCTTATATACGTATTCGATCTGATTACGATTAGATTGAAACTAAATGTGGTTTAGTGATATGTATATATTAGACAAAGGCCCGATAATATATAATGCAGTACACAGTTACAAGTTAGTTTGTAATTGACATTGGGAAGTGTCACTGCTATATATATATTATCAAACATAGTTCCTGGTCAAGATTTGCTAACACGGGTCGGTTAGTCAAATCCGTTGAGACCAGTACATGTCGTATATCGAGACTTGGTCCGATGGTTTATCCAATGA
This sequence comes from Zanthoxylum bungeanum, assembly GCA_019454045.1. Lineage (NCBI taxonomy): Eukaryota > Viridiplantae > Streptophyta > Magnoliopsida > Sapindales > Rutaceae > Zanthoxylum > Zanthoxylum bungeanum. Next base: position 122,320 of record SKCR01036115.1, read on the forward strand.
ACATGAGTCTATGGAGACTCGTATAGACGTGTAGGTGTTTATAGTGGATAAACACTGAACGGCTCACCGAAGATTCTTAATGGATGGTACACCAACGTCAATAAGAATCTTCTCGGGTTGAGTAGCATAGTGGTCGTTCGACTTGAGACACCACTGTGGATGTATGAGACATCCTCCACACTTAGATGGCAGTCACGTCACCGATCTATTTAGATCAGACCTCCGCCTGTTCGTTGGGTGTGGATCGATCCTCAG